>JAOWAY010026025.1:0-12290 GCA_028565895.1 Goniobranchus geometricus
CTACTACTACTACTACTACTACTACTACTACTACTACTACTACTACTACTACTACTACTACTACTACTACTACTTTATATGAGATCAAGCCAATTTACATGCATATTGAGGTGTCAGGACTTAAGAATCTGTGTGGAGGAATAGTAATAATATACATAGACATCATATAAACAATCTGATAACCACGCATATGTATGATAAACCATTAAGGTTTAAGACGGCTCTAAAATAAACCATTCATAGTCAGGAAAAAGACAAATCAATGTTCTGTACAGATTAATATAACTTTCGGCTGAATCACGCGATGCCACCGAAAAGTTATAAAAACGCATAAGAGAAGTGCCAAAGAGGGTTACGATAAAGACTAACCTTTGTTTTATGTGAAGAAAACGTCTGGGTGGGAGGAGGGGGGAGGGTTGTCGATACTGATACTTTCCAACTCTCGCTGCGATGGCTCAGCCATAATCTGGGCTTTCGAAAATTTCCAAAGGTATGAATGTATATCGCTGTCGCTTCACGATGACAGAAGAAAAAACCCACAAAAAATGCAAGGAAGACGTATTTTTAATAAACAGACTCTTAAAGCTAATGTGAAATGCCAACCACAAGTCGTCTGTACACTGTGGAAAGCAATTCAAACCCATTTGCCAAACATGGTGGTGATAAATACTGTGGGAGAAAAGTCTTATGCACTCCAAAACCCGGCCCTATAATTATATAATTATAAAACTGTGAGGGAAATAACGAAGGACGTAAGTCAGTAAAGAAGTAAAGGAGCTCAAGCCGATTTGTAGGTTATTGGATTCTTACCAATGTCTTTGAAGATAACATCAGAGCTACTCTTTATAGTTTCGTTTTGTTTCCAGTCTTTGTGATATGTTATTATGTATGATGATTCAACAGAACACCGCCCTTGGGAAAGCTTCAGTGTCAGTTATCCCTACTTGACACGTCGTGTGTGTTGACAACTTTTATGTTTCTTACTATAATATCGTTCTAAAAGCCTTCATGCTCTCAATGTTTGTGTCTACATGTAAAGCTGTAAAGGAGCCTATTATTTGGTCGCGTATCAGTTATGCTCTAGTTAGGACTTGCGTGACTGATTCTGCTTAACGTACGGTATAAGGTTCGGTGGTTTTAACGAAATAGTATTGGTACTAAGCACTGTGATGATTTGCTTGGCTTGGTTGGACTGTCAATAGGTCGTCTAGATTGCTTTTTTTGGTGATTGTCAGGAAGACAACAATACAGATACATTATTAGATACATTCATATCTTTTCTTTTCTTTTTTTTTTTCTTTTTTCTTTCCTTTTTTTTGTTTTGTTTTCTCTTCCTTTTTTCTCTTCCCCCCCCCCAAGATCTGTTCTCCCTAAAATTTCCTTTTTGAAAAAAAATTATTAAGTGAAGTATTTGTCTCCATATACTTTCTCTCTCTTCTTTGTTGTCGTTGTTGCTTTTGAACACAATTTGAGAAATCATTTGAACTTCTTTTGTTTGTCGGAACAAAAATGTGCCTATCATTGCATGGATGCCAGTATTCAAGCCAAAGACTCCAGAATTGGATGAGGACTGGAAGAAGGCAACGCTAGAACCTGTACACTCATCTGCCGGTCCCAAAACGTTCCAACACACGTAGATGGTCAACGTCGGTAACAGCCACAACTCAACGATGAATACAATGATATCTTGGCTTATCGGCGAATATCTGTAAAAGGGGCAAAAAAAACAAACAAACAACAAACAACGCAGCCTTTAGTCAACTCAACAAAATTACCAAAGCGCAAAGTATTCAGCAGATAACGAAATTAATATATTGTACAACACAGAAGTACAACTTGCCCTTGGCAGGGTTTTTGTTTGCCTTATCCGTCTTCATGATTTTTGTTTTCTTTGCGTTTAGGTGAAGGTTTTGATTTTCACTATGTTCTTTAACTGTTTCTATAAGTTTTTGCAGTCCTTCAGGACTTGTAGAAAGGAGCACAGTGTCATCAGCATAACGTAGTTCAGTGATATTGTGACCACTTCTGTTTAATAATAATAATAATGATAATAATAATTCTTTATTGTCCATAAATGGCAAAAGCTTGAAATGAACCATCTTCATACAGTTTCCGCATGATGTTCTCAGCGTATATATTGAATAAATATGGTGATGATATGCATCCCTGTCGGACCCCTTGTTCTGCTTTGAATCAAAATGTAAACTTAAATTATCACAATCAAATTAAGATTTTTCATTTCATAAAATCAAATGACATAGAAATGGCATGGTGAGTTGATTCAATGATAACTAATTGCTTTCAAAGTCAAGCAACTCCTCTGACTATACTCGTATTTAAAAATAAATGTTTCAATGAACAATTAAAAAGAATCATTTTTTCTTCCTTTTTCTTCATAAATACTGATTGTGCCATTTATATAGAGTATTGTTGTCAGAGCACATGTTTGGTTAGAATTAACTGGACCTAGTCTTTGTAATCCGAACGCCTCCATTCCCAGCAATTTGTTTGGCTTACCAAATTTTTCCGATTATAGAAAGAACAACCAATGGTCAATAAAGACACCTTAACATTGCATAGCAACTCGGGAAGGCCCAGAGAACATTTAGAAGGTATCTCAACCCATCATTTTCGGTGAGGATATGACTAAACAGAGTAGAGACTTACTGATACGTTTATAGCAAAGGCCCTACTGGTGACAAACACAAGTTCATGATGAGATGAGTAACATTTACAAATTAGAAAATCAATGGTGAAAATGTGGTTTGTAGAAATGGCTGCCAACTTGGCCCTGCGGGATTGTGCAATCGCCGCGACCGCGCCGTAATTTCACGTCAGCCGCGCCACGGCCGTGTAATTGCTGATTTTTGTTTCATCGACGGATACAACCACAAGAATTCCCCCTCCCCCTTTTATTTCGTGAACCAAAGGCAAGACGAGTAAAAATACGAGCGGCGGCCCTTTCCTAAACTGAAATATTTACAGACTTCCACTTCCTCTTTCTTCAGTCTGGACTCAGTTCTGCACACTGAGACTAGATCTAGATCTAGATCTATATTCATCATATTGCCATCCAATTGGTCACAACTGCCAGGTCTTCCTTGCCAGTGATGAACTGCTACGGCACGTGAGAGATTTGGGGCCCCTTGCCGTGAAGAATGCCCCAGCCTTTGGTGTGGATCTGGAACTGTTTTGGAAAAGTGTTCTCGGGGACGTTCCTTATTTGGCCCAGCTTGCTTTCCGCTTGATGTTTGCAACAACTAATAGCGCTGATGCAGAGAGGAGCTTTAGCCTTTACAACTTAGTACACACCGAGAGGAGGAGGAGCTTGTCAGCTAAGACCATTTCAAAATTATTATGTTTATTCTACAATGACTTTGTTGGACGTGATTTTTAAAATTGATCTTGTTTCATTGTCATATCTATTTTTTTCTTCAATTAAACATTTCTGGAGTCCAGATGTAGCAGTCAGTTCTTTTTAAAATTATTAATTCATGAAAAGGTGTTACATGTCAACATTTCACTGCAGACCCATGGATGCTGATTTATCCGTCTTCCACTGTAAAAGGTCGCATGATTTTTGCATAATTTTGGGGTTTGGGCTTGCATAATAATGCGCATAATTTTGAAAATGTTTTGCATAATTATGCCGGGGCAGGCTTGCACAAACTGGATGTCATCTGCTGAAATTTGGCGGAGTCAACAATGTCTAAGTGATCACAGGTAAAAAGATTCATTCATCGACGTGTTTGCTAAATCACCTGACAGACTTGAATGATGACATGCACGCATGCATCCTAGACACGTAACAAACATGTAGATGGCATCCTGTCTCGCTTCTTGAAAGGTGAGAAAATGTTTGTCTTAATCTTGAGGTGACCAGACATAAACATATGCCACAAAGGCACATGACTACAGCAGCGGTACATTGGCATCTGCAAACCGCCAGACGAAAAGAAAAATAAAAAAAACAGACTTTCCAATTACGATAAGATGGGCTGATTGCCTTTGAAGGGGAGAAAAAATTCAGATTAGTGAAGCAAAAGGAGCAATGTGTCCCGAAATGAAGTTTTCAGTTTCAGAACACGAGTCTTCAGATTAGACTACTGAGAAATAATAAGAACAAAATCCATCCCCACCCAAACCGTTCAGATTAGAGCAGGATTCGGCTATCCGTTAGAAAATGAGACTAGACTGTAGTTCCCTTTTCTCAGCACATGACGGCATCTGCCTGAAGAGCAACTTAAAAGATGTCCAAGCTCATGCACATTGACATAAATTGACATGTTGTTCCCTGATCTTACGGTGTCTGGGACATAAGAATTTTGGTAAGTCTTAAGCTGCATTTCCTTCAGTACGGATCCGGTCCAGCTCCGATTTGGGTGTAGATATGACACATGGCGGGTTGTGTATCCTTATATGCCGTTATTCAACCGAGAGGGCATTCTTTTCAACATGGCACCAGCACTGTCAAGGTTCTTAGAAGAAGAAAAAAATATTGATAATATTGGCTGCAGCTTAAATACTGACAAAGAAAATGAAAAACAAAAGGAAACACCAATGGTGGGTGCACCCTATTTTAGAAGGAAGAAAGGAACCAGGAACATTCAATAACCTTGTTTCTCTATGTCCTTTCTTTCAATTTTCATCTTTTGTTTATCTGATTTCTTGATAATGTGTTCAGAAAAGAGCGAAAATTGTATTTCCCAACTTATTTTTAACTTTTTACCGTGCGGGCTAGGCAAACTGTGTTTCTTTAAGTGCGTTTCCAGATACGTTCCACATACACTGCCATGCCTAAAGCGACATGGCCAATAACAAAAAAATGTACTAGATGTCGCATTGAGAATCGTATCCATGCCCGTGCATAAGGAAATACTCTTACTAAAATTCAATGAAAGTGATTTTTTCCATATCCGCAACTGCACTGGATCCGCACTAAAGGAAATGCAGCTTAAGCATTCACGTCCCTGTAAAAATATCTGAAGTTTCTTATTTTGCTGCTATGAAAATAATGGTAAATATAAAGCACTTTTCACTACAGGAGCATTTTATGATCTTTATGTAAATAACCGCCCGAGTGTGTATTTGCACTAGAGAACATACCTCTGCAAAAGCTTTACAGTCTTCCACAATGATGTTGGCCCGGAAAGTCTTGATGGGAACAGCTTTGTTTAATTTGGAGTTTAAGACTGTAAGAGATTCTGTGGACAGTATCATGTACCCACAGTAGTCTGAAAAAGCAGTCTGAAGAATACAAAATATGATAATCAACATTTCATTCAACCTGAGTGGAGAAAAACGTTTAAAGACAAAATAGCAGAGTAATCTTATCAACTCTCAATTCCTGTCATTATTTGAGATGGATGCCACTTTGTCCTGAAAATGTAGATTTCAAGTTAAGACATCCAAATCAGATGTTTCATGCATTTTGAAAGAATAACGATTCCAAAACACTATTTTACCATTGAAAGTGCATTGCTGCAAAACATGACACAATGTTGTAAAGAATTCCTTTTATTGAGAGCAGGTGCTTGCATGAATTTAAAACTCTCAATATGCACTCCTCACAACTGACTTAAAGTATTGGTTTTGTGTTTTTGTATCAAACTGGATTTAAAAAAACAACACAACAACTTCGTTTTCTGGGGCTTATGTTTCTACTTTGCATCACAGTAGCTATTTCTCTACTTGTTGCAAGAATTGATCAGACATCCTCTCCTCAATAATTCTTTAGTAATTGAGTTCCAAAACATTTTGTTCACTTTTAAGTGATTTCACCAATCTGTTGACAAGTGTAAATTTTGTTACATTTCTTATTAAAGCGCCGGATGGATGCCTTTTTGTCAACAATCAGAGACATTACTTAAATCTTAACAACATTTTTACATTTACAAAGCTGCATCCGTTTCATCTAAATACTGTGAATAAAAACATCTCATATCAAGCACCCAAAAATAGCATAAGGTGGCAATCTTTTATGTAATATATTTCACAAAGTATATTCATTTGATAAAAATATAAAATTACCAAGTCTCCTGGGTTTGCTGGATTTGTCCAATCCTTCTTGGCTTTAGAGCAATCCCTCTTCTCTAAGGAAGGTGCTGAATAATGCAAATGTAAACCCTTTCTTTTGAAGTAACGATTAAGCCAGTCAGAGACTTCATTTCCAAGGTCAATGGATGGAACTGTGTCAGTTTTAATCCTGCAGAGGTAATTTGAATGATTTGAAAGTACTTCAAAGGTCATCATCCATGAATACTTGTGATATTTACCGCTTGATAAATCTATGAAACTACTGCTACATGAAGTTTCAAAATATGTCTTACCATTTTTAACTACAAAAAACAGCAACAAACAAACCCAAAACAAAACCAAAACAAAACAAAATTAAAGATCTACATACAAAAATATCAGAATAAATCAAAAAAGATCTATATAACTTTTCTTTAAAAAAAAAAAATCATACATCATAAACAATATTTATGGCATTTTATTTTCTACTAGCTGTGGTCACAATGGCAATAATTCATTTATATTTCACTCTTACTTATTGTTCATGTGATTACAAAAAGGGATCCCTGTGAACAAAAGAAAACGAAAACAAAAACATAAATCATATTTTCTTCTTAACAACACAATGCTTAATAAAATAACGGTTGACTTCTAATTCTTTCTCTCATTCTGTTCTCTTTTACAAGCTACATGTCTTTACGTGACTTTGCTGATATTGCTTTCATTTGGTTCCGGAAATGCTGGAAATGTAACTGGTTCCATTCCAGGTGCATTAAGTTCAATTACATCCCCTTTCAATGTTGGCTCAATGAGTGCCATTGTTGGTTCCTGCCTTTGAGTGAGATAGACACCATTTTCAGTTGCTACAGTCCAATGCCTGGAAAGAGAATTTCAAATAAATCAGGAAATTATTTTCCCCCATCTTAAATCCATCTCTCTAAGTAATATGATAATTTGCCTCTTATGACAACCTTTTTTCTGCTACTTTACTTTACTTTTTTTTATATGCACATATACAAATTCATGCCATACGTAATAAACAACAAAAATAATCTTCCAACAAGAAAAAGCATATTTGCAATGAGCACTTCCACAGTGTATGATGGAACATATGAGAAAGACGTTTTTTCAGTTCAAAACTACTAATTTGATCATGGACAGTAAATACTTCATGAGTGATTCTTTTCAAAGTGATGATCTTAGCTGTTTCATTTATCCTCCTTGGCAGTTAAATTTTATATGGAGTTAACTTAACCAATCATGGCCAATAATTAAAAGGAGAAATTAAAATTTCCTTGTCATTCTAATAAGTTCGTTAACATGGCAGTGTCAAAAGAGACAGGTTGACTTCTCCTCTTTCATATCACATGAAAGAAATAAGTCAGTGAAAAATCAGTGTCAAGATCCTTACAATTAGTTGACAGGGGACATCACTAGTAATACTTTACATCTTATGAATTACGGTGGAAAACAAAAAATTACTTTCAGACGCCATTTGAAAATATTCATAATTTTAATTTCATTTTCATCATACCAAAATAATTAACTTTGAGGAAAGCTTAAATTTTGAAACATCACAGTTAAACAAGAG
Source organism: Goniobranchus geometricus (assembly GCA_028565895.1). Classification (NCBI taxonomy): domain Eukaryota; kingdom Metazoa; phylum Mollusca; class Gastropoda; order Nudibranchia; family Chromodorididae; genus Goniobranchus; species Goniobranchus geometricus. The sequence goes on from JAOWAY010026025.1 coordinate 7,607, forward strand.
CTCCTGGGTCTCTTATTCCACATATTTGACTCCTTAAAACTTTTTCTTGTGGATTATCTTTAAAAAACAAAATTTTCTTATATCTAAAAAAAATGATTTGCCTATAATGGAATGAAAAACTGTGACAGTTGATGACTGCCATATAAACTAAGCAGTTGAACCTTTTGAAGCTCCACAGCCAAGCAACATCAAGACATTTCAATCCAAAAGTTTTATGACTAAGAGGAGAATGTATGAGTGACATGTGATGGAAATAGATGTTCAGATTGAGGAAGAAATCAGTATATTAGTTTTAACTTTTTCATTCCACATGTTCTGAGTGTCAAGTTTCAAAATGTATATTTTTGAAGATTGCATATCTTAAAGCTTAGATTTTCATTTTTAAATGCTCTGTTTTTTGGTCTGTTCATGTCGGTAATGATTTTATTCAATTTCATGACAACAAAATTGCTTTTCAGTCTGTGTTCGTGTGTTAAAATCTTGTTTAGACTTGTCATTTTTTAGGGAAAAAAATAAATGCAGAAGAATCAAGCATTTAAAGCTCTCTTGAAAAATGTTAAGCACCTAGATTCAATATTTAAATTGTCACAATATTACCATTTACCTGTCTTTGAGTCCTCTCCAGTTCAGGCCAACAGGTGTACACTCAGCTTCATCAATACGAATGCCTTTAAATGACTTAAAAGGAAAAAGCCACAAAGCTCCAATTCTTCCCACATAACGATAGTTTTTTCCCTTGGGAAACATGTAAAATGCTGCATATTTAAAGGCAGCTCCAGCTGTCAAAGCTGCAAATAGGGCAGCTGGTGAACCTTTCTCAAAAATATCCATTTGACAAGTTGATACTTTTAAATCTTGTACCTGTAAAGCAATCTGAAATACATATATAAAAGGAAAAAAGAGATATGTATCAGTAGCTCTGTCTTTGTTCCTGAAAACAATACAAGTTAGCTCAATCATAATAATAATCCTTCTCTTGAGAAAAACACATAGAAAAGAGAAGCATAAGTATTCTTGATATTTAAGGATGAAGATAAAGATGAACACTTCACTCTTGCTCAAAATACAACTTTAAAAATCTGTTATTTCCTGCCAAGCCTATTGATTCTCGCAGTTTCGCAGTTTCGCTTTCTAGGCACACAGCACTAAAGTAAAGTTAGTCCCGTACCCATGACTGGGTATATGGGAATTTGGGGAAGAGCCAATTGTACTAGGCATACGGCATCATGTGGTAGTTTGCCATTGCTTTCCACGCTGCCTTTACCTCCGCGACGTCTAGAAAGACCTAGCCACACATTTATACTGCTGGGTGAATAGGGGGCCCAGAAAAAAATCCACTGCCCGGCTGGGTTCAAACTTGGGCCACCTTGCATGGCAGTAAGCCGCTCTACCAACTGTGCTACCGGGCCACCAAACAGCACTAGCAATCTGAAAAGATCTTTTGCTGCCTACAGCTGGGTGTGTATTTAAATTTGAACTGAGGAAGACAAAGGGAGTAAAGTAACTGCATCTGAACAAGATCATTAGTAGCCTAAAAGCAAAAAAAATAGTCAGCACTCATTTACAAAGGAATTTGGTTTTGAGCTACATCCTATCAGTTTACATGATCCCATCATATGACCAGAATACTCTCTATGGTGGATATTACCTGATGTGAATTATGTCTGTAGTATTATGTGTTTGTCATGATTTGGTCGTGAACTGACAGCCTGGCAACTCCTGACGAACGGAGGCAGAATGGACGGGAACGCCACTGGCCACTTGATGGACGAGGTGAACACAACAAGGTGGTGGCAGTGGATTAGCAGAACCCCAAATCAAAGTGAATCCTGAAAAAATATGCTAAAAAAGTGTTTAGACTTTCTAAACACATTCTAAGGACCATGCACATTAATTGCCAGTTGGTTTTTCAAATAAGCTTAATGAGAGGAAGATTCTAGATCTAGATTACACGTGAAGGCTGCAGAAGAAACCACAAAACCCGTTATTGCCGGCATAAATCCACCGGACAAACTGGTCCTGGGGTCTAATCCAGTAGAGAACTGGACATCACTTAACCAAAGGTGGAATACCTAAGCATTTCTATCAGGCCTGCAAAACTTAGAGCACAAATTTCAGGTAGCACTATTTCTCCATAGCCTCGATGATGAAGCTCTTAGAATCCACAAAGGATTTCAATTGGCGAAGTGGTATTGTCTTGTCCCCACCCCAGTCCGTATGTCCGTTTACTAGGAGGATATCCATGGCCTTTTGACAACTCAATTTTAATGCTTTTATGAGTGGAAGGAAAGATAGTTCGCATCAAAGTTCACTTCAATAAATTTGAAATGATTTCAATTCATTACAAGTGAAGATGAATGTATGCTGCAAGAGATCATCCCAAAATTTGATGAATTTGTCATAGGATAACAGAATGAAACATGCAATTTAACGAAAGAAATCAAGCGCAAGATGAAACCTTTGATACATCTCTTACAGACCTTAGACGTCTAGCCAAGAGCTTCAACTTCTGCAATGATTGTAGAGGTTCTTCAATTTAACATAAGACTGTCACAGAAATTAATGACCAGCAGGCTCACATTGACCTCTTAAAAGAAAGACAGCTGACCCTTGAAAACTGCATCAATAATTGTTGATCGGTAGAAGCCGCGGCAACTCAAGGAAAGGCTTTCCAAGGATAGCTAGCTCATCAGCTAAATGCTAGACTCTAGTGTTCCTTCACAGCCTCGCCAATGTAATACAGTGCGGCTCCAGAACCTTGGTGATACAGAGGGGTGGGAGGAGGAGGGCGATAGATTATATCTCTTTGAGCTCAAAGCTCAAAGAAGGGGTGTACCGGAGAGTGCTATGCCCTCCATAACTCCAGCACCAATAAAATGGCTTTGAGATTTTAAACTGCAGAACCTCCTCATCTTTGGGTGCAGGAACTGGCGCCTGTCGAAATGGCAGAAGTCTGGTGCTCTTCTGGTTTCTCTGATACAGCGGGAGTCCACAAGGCTGCACTATTTGCCTGATATCGGCTATGGTCTTTCCAGTGCAAGAAAAACTTCAAGGTTGAAGTTAGCCGCCGAGGACCAAGCATTAGCAATAAAGGTCTCTACTGTTATTCCCCCCAAGTCTACTTTGGTGGTCATCCTCGCCCTTGGCACCTTCCCATCTGAGAGCCTGAAGCTTATGATAGGTGCTACGGTCGAATGGAGTCCCAGTGTGACATGGGTGAAGAAGATTGTTAATTGGACTCCTGGGAAAGATGGAAAGGATAAAAAGCCTCCATACTTGACCCGAGAAGATGTGCAAGTAACGGATGGAGACTCCATAAACGTCAATCAGATCCATATACACCACCCTGTGACCACTCTCAAGAGACTCCTTTGGATAGATATAAGTATGACTGAATGTCCACGGTCCAGCCTTATCTCATTTAGAATTTAGCTGCATATTACTTACATTGTAACAACAAACATGTAGACATCTAAACTAGAGTTAGCACCTTCGGACTTGGAAGCACTTCTGTAGGTTTTTCATTTACAGGCATTGGTTTACCTGCCGTTTCGATCGATCTTGGACTATCACCTGCTCAGAGATGGCTTGAAAAAAAAAGCCTTGCGACACGATCGGTGAGGCGCGTTGGCTAAGTCTAAACTAGTCACAATATCAGGGCTGCTATCCAAGGAGCTTGCTAATGGGTCCTTATCAGACAATGTGTTCCAGGAATTTGCCTACAAGAAACAGTCTTGGTCAGAAAGTATAAATGAAATTGACAGATCCACTGAAATTGAATTATGAAAGCTTGCTGAGGAGTTTAAGATCCATCCTGATAAAACAGAAAGGAGTCGAATGACTTCTGCCCTGTCCGTCAGTATGATGTGAAATACATCCAACACCTTTGGTGTTTGATGCAATATAGTGGAAATCTATCACATGGGCTTGTCTGATGATGAAATATTATGACCTGGCAGGTATTCTGACGAGGCCTTACAGGCCGAAATGGCACAAACGTGAATCTTTTTATAGCTAAGCTTATCAGTCGAGCCATGTGTGTAATGTAAATACAGGTTATAGCCAAGCGTAAACGGTGGGCAATTGTGTGTTTGTAGGCCGGGGGTGTCCACATGCATAGTTTTTACCAGAAATTTGTGCTCAACTATGGATTTACTCACATAACTAGCTCACCACGCTATCCCCATGGCATGATCAAGTGAGCATCCAAATTCTGAGGAGTCTCTTGGAAGAGGCAGATGACCCCTAAATCGCACTATTAAATTACAGAGCCACTCCCCTTCTGAACAAGTTTTCACCTAGCAAACTATCAATGGGCAGGAAATTGCAAAGTTGCCCATCATGAAACAAAAACTACATCAGCAATCAATCAACCAAAAACTTCTCAAAAAAAGGGAGAGTAAATACAGGGAAGCCATGTGCAGGTGATACAAAACACGTCATCTTGCCAGGAAATCACAACCTGACCTGAATCCTGGAGACAACATCTTTATCAAAGACATGGGTAAGAATGTAAGGATAATTAAACAACATCACAGCCCAAGATCGTATATCATTAAGCCTGAAAACAGCAACTAACCAATACATAGGAACAGAAAATCTCTGATACCAGTTACGCCTCAGGGTGAACAAAGATCCATGCAGGCCTTAAACAGGATGCCCAGGCAGTTACCAGTTGGTCTCC
>JAOWAY010026136.1:0-12289 GCA_028565895.1 Goniobranchus geometricus
GCGACGCCTAACAGCGAAATCATCCCTCATGTCTCCTCTACGACCGTTTAGGTCTGGAGACTGAGTGAGTGAGTGAGATTTCTTGATTACCTTCATCCCTTGCCGATATTTAGTAACGTTCAGTTTCCTCACACCTTAGTCCACTACACATCGAGTAAAGAGAACTTATTCATCTGTAAGCCTGTTTCTTTGCAAGAGTACTGAAGATGTCAAAACGCCATGATGATAATATACTAATAAATGTCACTTCATTCCTAATGAGCAGCACAGGTAGTAATAGTACCTTTAGCTTTCGGTCAGTTAGGTCTCATAATCACCATCACAGATAGTGACGGCACTTTTTTTTCCTCTTCTTTTTCTTCTCTTTTTTTTCCTCAGTTTAGGTCCCTCATTATGAGCACCATAGGCACTGCTAGTATTTTTGGTTACTAAGGTCCCTCATTCTAATAACCACAGGCAGTGATTTCACCTTTATTCTTATCACGTAAACCCATCCTTATAACCATCACAGGCAGTGATATCCCCTATATTCTTATCACGTAGGCCCATCATTATAACCATCACAGGCAGTGATTTCCCCTTTATTCTTATCACGTAGGCCCATCATTATAACCATCACAGGCAGTGATTTCACCTTTATTTTTATCACGTAGGCCCATCATTATAAACAATCACAGGCAATGATCTCCCCTTTATTTTCATCAGGTAGGCCCATCATTATAACCATCACAGGCAATGATATCACCTTTATTTTTATCACGTAGGCCCATCATTATAACCATCACAGGCAGTGATCTCCCCTTTATTTTTATCAGGTAGGCTCATCATTATAACCATCACAGGCAATGATATCACCTTTATTTTTGTCACGTAGGTCTATCATTATAAGCATCACAGGCAGTGATATCACCTTAATATTTATCACGTTGGTCCTTCATAATAGGCGGTGATATCACCATTATTTTTGTCACGTAGGTCTCTTATTATATCATTCACAGGCAGTGATATTACTTTAATTTTTGTCATGTAGGCACATCTTTATAATCATCACAGGCAGTGATATCACCTTTATTTTCATCACGTAGGTCCCTCATTTTAACCATCACAGGCAAGGACGTTACTTTTATTTTTGTCAAATAGGCCCATTTTTATGAGCATCACAGGCAGTGATATTATGTTGGTCCCTCATTATAAGCATCCCAGACAGTGCTATTGCATTTATATTCCTCACTTACTCGTTCGTTAAAAACCGAACACTGCGACCGTTCAACAAGAAGAATAGATATATCATAATTGATCAAAGGTTATTAAAACATCAGAAGACAACACAATTTTTATTTCGAATTGTTCTTATGCGAAAGATCATACGACCACAAATCACAAAGACAAAAGATGCAAATTAGATGCAAGAAATCGTTCCATATTAGGTTAAAGAGGCTAGATAATCGTATTGATCAGATTCCACGGACTGCTCCGTGTCTAACTATGAATTACAAAGATATTAAAATATTCAGTTAACGAAGTCAAGTTAAAGAGGAGATGCTAGTAATTATTCCCATTCAGGTATAAAGTCTAGATGATAAATAAAGCACACTCCATAGATTGTCCCGTTTCAGGTTGTGAATATTGGTAAGTGATAATATAATTGAAACATGATGTGGAAGTAGCTTTTTCAAATCTTGTCGTTATAACACATTTCTATATGGAATGCCAGGTACTACTCCAGGTTGGTATACGAATACGAGGACATTTTATAGGACAAATGTTAGGGATCATGCTAGTTCAATTTTGAATTCCAGGAACTGTTTGGGTCGTTCGATGTTAAAATAATATAATGTTTAGATAATATCAAACGTAACAAGAATACATTGGTTATATAAAATATCTTTTTCACGTATCAGAATCAGTTTTCGGTCCCGTCTTGTCAGTAAATACCTTTGACTGTTAAAATGCACTGCAAAAATCAAAAAGAAAAAATTTGTCTTCTTGTTTTTATTTTTCTGAACCTTTTATACATGAGATGTCATACGTCACACTGGGGTAAGATGAAACCAAAACCACCATAGCTCTGACGTTTGAGACCACAAAGCCCCAAAACAAAGCAAAACATACTCGTATTAGAACTGAAAAATAGAGCCAAAGCAAACTAGAGAGCAGATTAGAAAGATATGCAAAATCAAACAGTAACATAACCACCCCGCCCCTTTCCCCTGCCCCTAAAGAATTCACCAAAATAACAATTACAAACATTCCCACCTCTCCTTTAAATGTCAGCAGAGAAATGTAGCGTGCAAAATTACATGTAATTCAACCTGTTAAAGCAAAGCAAACAGAGACGAAGACTTTTGTCTAATTTTGGTAAATTAAAAAACAGTGAGAAATACGAAAAACAAACCCTGGTTTAAATCATGTGTTCATGGAAAACAGCTTTCAGCATCATAGAAACATCCAATGAAAGGAAATTTCAATATGGATAATTACTCACAAGATAGGGAAAGACGTAGGTACTTGGATGAAAAAAACCCACAAGATTTTCTAATTAAAAAAGAACAAAAATAAAAAACGAAAACGAAAAAGCATTACATGGCTCCTTTTGGCCTTTTAAAAAGTCGCATTATTTTCCATAAATGTTTTTCACATAATGTCAATTTTAAACGATGTAGTATACACCGATTTGTATCGGGTTTTTAATTTGTATGAATTGACAGTGAGAATGAGGTCCGAGGTTATCCTAAAGAATCTAATAAGCTTTGTGCACATCCAACAATCAAACAAGCAAACCAACCAACCATTTAACTTGGTATGCCCTTCCTGCTCCTGCCAACAATCTTGTATTACCCTCGTAAACCTTCACACTACTTCATTCTTTCTCCTGTGCTGCAACAGCGACATGCGATCATTGTAGGGTCTTTAATCACCTTCATCTTAGACATAGAATAGGAATAACAGTCGCTCACATTCATGGCCAAATTTTGATTCGAAAAAGAAATCGACATAATATTTACCTTAATCGGAACGCCATTAGGGCGATGGGCTTGGGGAGAGGCCTCACCTGGGATCCTGCAGAGGACCGGGATAGAAATTATAACCTACACCAACTGCGTTCTATGCAATGGTATACATGAAGAAATTAGCATTTGAATATAATGGCAACGAATGACGGAAATTTGTAACATAAGTTAACAATGGCGATATGGGAATGAGGTCCGGGATTTAAAAAAACAAAACAAAACACTAAAAACAGAAGAAAAGAAAAAGCGACATGCAACCTCTGCTTGCCACGAAGACAGGGCTGATCGAGACATTGTTTTAACAAATGTTGTTTGTTTTTTTTTTGGTAGAATATCAGAGATTGGCTGCTGGCAAAATGATAATGTGGTAAAAGACATAGTCTTCAAACATATGCATTGTCATGTAATATCTTAATTATGAAATCATCAACCTCCGAAATTTTCTTGTGAGTACATTGAGCTGTTGACTGTCAATCCTTTTTAAAGACTTAACTACAGGATGTCCCTCTAAAGGCTGTGTGCTTATTGAAATTCTGTGCAAAGAAGACGATTTAATAAACATTGAAAGAGAAGAACTACAAAAGGGGTTCTGCAGCCAGAGTAGTAGTAGATGGGAGAACTTTGTAAGAAATCAGAAGACTGACAAGCATCGGCAACGACAAAGTTAAAGAAGATTGCGAAGACCTGAAGAGACAAAATGTAAAACACCAAAATGAGAATCCTACAAAGTGCGTATTTAATTTCCCAAGACGGCATACGGCTGTGCAGCATGGGCCATGGTCAATGCAGATGCCAGAAAGAATCAGATCAAAGCTTTTGACAGGAAGTGCTACCGGGTATTTATGAGAATATCTTAGTGGAAAAAAAATAACTTTAGAAGTACTGTGAAAATCTACCCTTTATCAGTGACTAAACAGTTTGCATAAAAACTGCATACCAGGATTTTATTTGGTCTTTTTTTTCATTCGTAATGGAGAGGTTTATGCAAGCTCAGCAAAAAGTAACAAATAAAAAGGAGCATACAATAGAAGGACCAAAATAGATCCATGTTCAAAAAAGCACACAGTATCCTGTATCTTTTCTAAAGAGAAACATACATAGCTGCCTTCAACATGAAAAAGCTAAATTTTTATGTTATATGGCCTTTGTCAAACCAGTGCTGGAGTGGGGTAGTGGCTTATGGAATCGACACTGTAAAAACCAAATAAATGAGATAGAGCAAAAAGTGCAGAAAAATGTAGCCAGATATGTAATGAATAACTTTAATTTCACAATAGGCAAAATTACATCTAGCATGACAAAATTACACTTGATAACGCTAGAGGAACAGAGTGCAAGAAGCAAAGTTACAATTTTATTCAAAATAACTAATTGTCAAACAATATTTGAAATGACAAATACAGGAGGAACAAGAAGAAGTCTTCAAATTACCTCAATCAAACGTTAATAGAGCTAGTCACATTTATTTGTATTTCGCAAGTACAATCAGATTGTGGAATAATCTGCGAAATATAATCAAACTCAGTAATCAGACTGAAGATTTCAACAAGCAGCTTAAAAAGATCACTTTAAAGGCAATAAACAAACTTAAATAGTCCAACCGTAATTAGAAAATCGCGCGTTGGATAGAAACATTCAGCTAATCTAAGACTAAGATTTAGACTAACAAAGGCATGGAAAGCACAATTCATCACCATCCTTGTTTCATCTAGAGATTTTTAATCAACACTATCCACACCCCACACCTTCACATGTCACTAAGTCACAGTCAGTCACTATAGTCTCAACTGGCCATAATAGAAGCATCTACTTCTTTTGACAGATGTGTTGTGACCTGTTGTTCCTTAAGAACAATATTCTTGCCTAATCATCCCCAAAAGCCCCATTTGTCACTCCTCCTTCCTATGTAACCGATTTTGGGTATATGGTCTTTCATCTCCCTCTCATTAATACACTCATGAATTAATTATTATCTTTATTATTCACCTCTGTCAACTTGCTTTCGTGCTATTCCCATAGTTTTTCCATTGGTGTCTTCTACTTTTTCTTTTCCTCTTTCTTTCCTGCTTCACTGAGATGTTCTTTCTGACCCTTGCTGTAGATATGCCCAAGAATGCTACCCTTTTTTCAAGTATTGTCTTAATTTATGATCGTTTCCTGTTCGTCATTTCTGTCACCTCATTTGGTTAACTGTTTATCAATCCATTGTATCTTCCGTACCCTTCTCATGAACCACATTTTCATTTGCCCCGTGTGTCATTTATGCTGTTGTTCATTTTCTATCACACAGCTGTGTAGAGGAACTGATCATGCACATCTGTTCAATATTCTTCTTTTTGTGTTTATTTTAACGTATCGAATCCCTTCCTTGCCTGTTTTCCGTTGAGTTGTTGAGAAAGACTGTAAAGAATATCTTCAGATGGGATCCAGCCAGGTTTCAAGTGGAACAATTTCTAAGCCTGTCCCCTGCAATCAATCAACTGCAATCTATTGGGCTACTTAACCAATTATCTGCACTGATGGTGAGGGTCTGTGCTGCTGCACCCTACCCGAGTAGGAAGGCGATTAATCGAAGAAAGCGCTTGTTCTTGTTTCAAAGTATCTGGACGTCTTCCCTCTTCCCCTAGCATTGAACGAGTCGAGCGGATTAATCCGCGATATCAGAACTCGAAAGCTCCATCTTTGCGTCCATCAAGATATAATTTTCACTTATTTGAACATTATGACATTGGGCCCCGAACTGAATAGTTCAAGTCTTTTAAACCAGCATTACCACCACCCCCTTTCCCTTCCCTTCCACTATTCTAATCAAGATAATAAAAAGCGCACCAATTGTGTGTGGCCAAATTGAAGAGTGCTTCCAAAATGTGAGCTAAAAAGGTATAAAACCAAAAAGGCAACAAATGTGTCGGCCGTCATGGCTTGGGGGAAACTCTGACATTGTTACTGTCAGTTTTAAAGTGTGGGGAAATGCTTGGCTTTTATATTTTATTTCACCAGATTTCTCTTTTATGAAGTTCTTTGAAGGGTTGAATTCTATCTTCCCACCTCATTTGAATTGGGCTACTTGATTTTGGCCCGAGTAAAGTTACTGTTATTGAGCTCTCTTACTCAAAGATATATTATTCGTCCCTGAAGTCTCTAAACGCGTAAGTCTGACATTGGATTAAGACGTTTTTGGCTTTTTTATAAGCAGAACGGGTATTCCCCAACTCTTCTATAAATTGTTCCTGAAAGTCTTTAACCGTGTAAGTCCATAGATATTTATAGAAGATATGAAGGACACTCATTCCCATCAAATAAAACCAAAAACATATTGACGCAATTTCTGACGCACATGTTTAGAAACTTACAGGGCGATGTGTATAATATGTTCACCTCATAACTATCGTATGCATGACAATATCAAATTTAGGCCCTCTCACTTTCTGAAGATATATCGCAAGGGAAGACGTTCACACTTCAGCTGTCATTTGCAGTGATTTCAGTGATGAATTCAAACAGGAAGTTTGTGAAGGAATGTTTCCATTTTGATCCCATATATTTGTCTCCATTTTAATCTCTCTTGGCCCGTATTGAAAGGCACTGGCTGATAGGAAGGGTGGATTTCTCGCCTCCATTTTAATTGGCATGTTTTGACAATAGTCTGAACTTCCCCAACCCACATTTCATTTTGTTCTTTCTATTTTGTTTCATCTATTGCCCGTTCCTTAGACTCCTGAATCCGATGGCCTTGTGGTAGAGCGTCCGCCTTGGAAGCTGGAGGTCGCGGGTTCGATCCCCGGCCGAGTCATACCTAAGACTTTAAAAGTGGCATTTTAGTAACTGTCCCGCTTGGTGCTCAACATTATGAGAACAGTACTAAGACTGGTCGGTCCTTTGTCAGTATACTGTGACTGGGCAGTCATTCGAGTTGTGCTATACCTTATGGCTCATTTTTGGCAGCACATAAACACGTCAAAATAGCACCGTCGCTGATATAACCTATGCTGTTGAAAAGTGACGTTAAAACCAACAAAATAACTAGCAAAGTATCTGACTCCTGAATTGGCTACAATAAAGCACGTGGGCATACTCTGACTTGCTTTGTTGAAAGTTGAAAATCGTACCTGGCTTGATATTGATTAATTTGTGCTATTTTTCATTCTCATGATTCTACGGAAAAAGGTCTGAGTTCTATTAGTATATGATGAACAAAATACAGAATCAAAGTACGTGTCTATTTCGGGCCCTTTTCCATCCATATGGCAGGTGTATGACAGGCATATATCACTACCTGTACCCAGCTGACAGACTAGTTTTTCTTCAAAGGGCTTCTGGCACATTTCATGAATAAGTAAAAGTAAAAACCGGTTTTCTAGATTTCTCTTGAAGGGCTTTGGGATACACAACAAGTCGTCTCTGCCCTCCCATTTACGATTGACGCTACTTTAATTAAAATATATCCAATAAGCACTAGACGGAATTAATACGAATTGAGCACAACCATTCAAGTTGATGGACTTTGGTGCCTTGTGAACAAAACATTCTCCCGCTTGGTCTCGTTTCAAGCTTTTACTTTTGCATTTATTCATGACTAATCTACTTGGAGTCAAATCCGAATGTTTTGGGTTTTTTTGCTTTTTTTTCAAATTAAATTTATTGTTTTGCCTCGCCGCAAAGCTGCATAAAACTTTTCTACAAGCTCATTGAAATATATGGATCAGTTAGTGTCACGCACCAATACAGAATGCATGTCGGACCAGACAATAAAAGGATCTTGATATTTTTATCAGTATCATGGAGCTGGAAAGATGTGTGGACACTTTTCCAACAGGCAATGTACCCACAGTAAACGTACTTTGCCTGAAATATCTGTTGGAATAGTTACAGTGATTGATTAAGTTTTGCAGGCGGTCTGTTGTCAGTAGTTTTAATTTCATCTTCCTCTGTGGTTTATAGTCATTCGTCCTTCTTATACCACATTTATAGGCTGTTACTTGTGTTAGAAGCACTGCAAATTTGGTTTTGAATAATATCCCATCCTCTGACGTGCTTAAAAGTTTTACTTTTTAACGCATTGCTTTGTTTGTTTTTCTCTCAATGTAATATGTAAGGGTTTTGCTGCTGATATCTTATCTTCCTCCCCAAAAGACACAGTGGACAGCGTTTCTAGTTATGAGAGTTTGTCTGGTGCATTCCCTGCAAGGAGCAGACAACCTTTGGCGGGCTTTCTTGACACTGTGGCTGGTTGTTTACTGTGACCGTCTCACGTCATGCATCCAGTGAACTCATGGTCTTGTCCAATTGTCTGCCACTGGGTTTGGGAGGATAGATGAGAGAGTAATTAAGCATTGAACCCAAGGCTGGCGGTTGAATTGAAGGGAACCTCGAGCTTGATGTGATCTGGAGACTGAAACAGTTCCAAGGAGTCTGTTCTCCAGGAGAGTGAGGCAGTTGGTAGTTGGCTGTTATGACTACGACTTTGTAGATTGAGCCCTAAGGCTTGCTGTACCCCCATTCCAGTTATACCGCTGGAGATTCGATCGCATCCACACCACCCTCGGCGAAAATAGGTCCTAGGACGAGTATCAGCGCAGTATGGACACTATTGAAAAGTGAACGGTCATGGCAGCCCCTCATCATAACACGAGTTTATCTGTTGACAGATTCGAAACCACTATTCCTACCTGATGAGGGGCTACGTGCTCAACATATATTGCGCTTCATCAACATTTAACAGGCGGGACGTACAGCCCAAACCCTGTTTGATTCAACCCCACCCAGGAAAATAGATTTGGCGGAAACTTGCTGCTTTTGAATTGACCTTAAGGTGGTAACGACTTTCCTGAACTGATAAGACCGCATGCGCTTGATCCATCCTTCTGCTTTCATTCAGGTTTGATCCTCTCAGTTGATACATGAGGCTCGGAAACTCTCCTTCCACGGTAGTCTATCCTTCATTGTCACTCTTGCTCTGTCCTATAACGCTCGATACAATATATTTTTTAATGTGTTCCTTCTATTGTATACCTAACCTGTGAGGGAAACAGCATTTCTGCTTCAAAACCTGTTGATCTTTTTTTTTTCAAAGCGACAGGGTTGCCGGATTGACTGGTGTTCTCTCCAAGACTTATATTGTAGCATCCTAGTTTATTTAACCAGGCAATGTTTGCCTTTCCCTTCTCTGTCACTCTTTTTCAATGACAGAAAGAACTACGGACCCTTTCACTAGTTTGGCATATCCTTTGTGAACGTTATTTCCTTCACCGCAGTCTTATCAGCATCTCTCTCCTGAGCCATTTTCCACTTTAGTTCGCTGATGTTCCCATCCCCTGAATAATGCCATATTTATATTTTTATTAAACAAAGATATTTTAAAATTATACTTTAAAGAAAAGAAATGATGATAATGAAAGCTCAAATGTCTAATGACCGAATGAGTGAACCTTTCTCTTTAGACTTGCCGATATCTTGAATTTTTGATTCATAACGTTCTTTGGAGTAACTTTGCACCCGATTTCCATTTCAATAGGTTCGTCTCGAAACGTATCGCTGAACCTGGTCTTATTTCCGTCTCCAAATACTACTATACCTTTCTTCTTTTGTGTATCTTCCGCGAACATTTGTGAATTTGGCCTGTTTTCTCCTTTAATCTTTTAGCAGATACTTCTTCTCTTACAAAGCTTTTTATCCACCTCTACGTACATGTTCTTATGGTTTGTCTATTAACCTAAACTGTTCTTTACTTAAGCCAGCTACCATATCAAATGTTGTCATGGTCTATAATATATCTTCTTGACCAGCTGTGAGCAAAAGAATCTTTTCAAATATGCACCCCCCCCCCCCCCCACCCCATGCTTCTTTCTATTCCCTGTAATTGGTGAGATTTTACCTCTAAAAAAACACTCGAAATACACTATTTCTTTTTCAACCCAGTTCACTAATTTTGGTCGATATGAGGTCTAACTAATTGTTGTAAAGCTTTCAAACTCTGATTAAAATTATTTTAAAAAACCCCAATGGAACTGAATTCTGGAAAGTCAAAACAAAACCAGAAACGAAAAAGAAATAAAACAAACCATAGACTAAAAAGCGATGATGGCTGATACCATTCCAAAAACAAAAACAAAACCACTTCGCACCAAAACCATATCCGTTGTACATGATTCTACATGATATTCATGGGCAAATGCTGGAATCAGGACTGTACCAAAGTTAAATCTTTGTACATTCCCTTGAAATGAAATTGAGTGAGGAGCGTTTTCTTTTGATTCTGCTTTCTTCTTCTTTTCTTTTCAAAGGGTTTATGTCATTACAAGGGTTAGAACAAGTTTCTCATTGAGACACACATCCTAAGGCAAAGCACTTGAATTAGCGTTTCAATTGACTCAGGCATGAAAGAGTAATTGACTAAGGCTACCGAAAGATTTTATCAGGTGGCTGTCGGCAGGGGTCGAGGCGATGAACGATGGACAGTATATAGAAAAACATCTGAATGTTGGCTTTTGTTTTTGGAGTATACCGACATTCTATCTAATAATCCTACCTCTTTTCTGGAGGTTTTGTAGCAGCCAGAACGTCAACAGCTACAAGCAAGTTCATGAACGTTTCATTTCCTAACAAGCCGTCACTCATTTCATGCATGTGTCCACGTATGCTTATACTTCAACGGTGTAGTTTTGGCACAGCCGCCTAAGGGTCAACTGTCACCATTGGCATGTGTTACTACTACAATCAAGCTTCTTGTGGCCAGTACAATGTGTAATCTTTCATTTCATTCCTTACTTGAAAGTTTCTAAAAATAGTATTCGCTCGTTAAGTCAATATTGAGTTTTAAACATGGTTAATTAAGGATGGATAAAAGATTCATCAATTTGGAATGTGTCTTTGAGTTTCCTATTATGACATTCGTTCTAAATGGACTAAAGTATCTCAACTTCGCAAAATGAGACTTCATAGGGTCTATGTGAGAACGGATGTGAGATTTATTAGCAAGGTATAGGAAGATATTTCAACAGTGAAAAGCATCTTCCTGAAGGCATCTTCTCTCTTGCTCTGTGCTATTTAAGAGCTCGTATTATTGTTTGTTGATTTGGTTTTTTATTGTCAAAATGACTGCAGACGACTCTGCCTATTATTAAGATTTGATTATCTTCTGGTTTGTATTTTAGGGATTATTCATGTACAGAATTGGATGACAAAGTAGAGAGACTAAAGAATGGATAACGTATATTTCCATTTGATAAGGGGGTAATACCTATCCTTCACGATGAGGAATCAAGTACAAGGTCAAACAAGGGGATTTGGACTCTTGAAAAGACTTGATTTGAATCTGTCTGTGATGAATTAAATACATGGAGCTGTTTATGTGTGTAATTGATTTTTTCTTCATTTGTATTATGTTCTTTTTCTTCATTTCTTTTTTGTTCATTTCAAATAGCTTTATGTCATAAACAGGGTCGTGCACGAAAGCTTTCAATCATAACTTTACCCTTTGTAAACAAGTCCTGCTACATCACGCATTGATTCATTGCTTTTTATAAAGCTAACTTCACCCTTAATAACTGTGCCAGGCTGATGCATACTCGAAACCTCAACAAGAAAGTCTCTATTAAAAGAAATATTACATTATTTCTTCAGTATGGCCCATTGGGTCACCCATGATCCATGAAAAAAGATCCACCTGTGGCAAAAACTTTATAGTGGCTATTTTCCTTTCGGTAACCTCTACCTGTCTCTAAACCACAGGGGATTGCATTCTCATACCAAGCTATGCAATTACTATGTTGTCTGCACTGATCTCTCCTTTGCGCTTCAGGGACTCGACCGGACAAATATTACTTTACCTGGGCCTTTTTTTCCCCCAAATGGTCACAGGTTTCTCATCTCAATACCGTATGCTTTCTATTTTGTTGATTTGAAGAAGCGTACACAGTTAGAATTACCATCAGTCTAGCCTTTCAACACTGAGATGCATTTCCGCTATGGCACTCTGCCTGTTGGCCATGTCACCTTTTGTTTGTTGTCTTGTTTCGGTCTTTGGGTTCACATGTACTGAAAGCGTACTTACCTTTGCATAGACGTTGGTTGACTGGTCATTTATATTGCATGTTTTTGACACCACGGAATCATACGGGAATGCAAAGTGAAGAAAAGTCAAGTTCTTGATCCCTCCGTTAGAAGAGAAATTCCTGTCGCATGTGACAAGAAGTCGAGTGCATGATCATAAAATGGGATTGCGGTTCTAGTGGATTTGAATCTTCCTCCAATGAAAGAAAGCGATGTCATAAAACGAT
>JAOWAY010026247.1:0-12288 GCA_028565895.1 Goniobranchus geometricus
ATATAATTTATAAAGCACATATCCATGGTGAAAACAATGCTCTATGCATTGTATAATAAAACCTACAATACATCATAAGATACACGTCGAAATGTACATAAAACAAAAGTGAAAGGAAATCTATATGCTGGAATATACAAGACGTAATACATCATAAACATCTGGTGGTACATAAAAACAATGTGAAAGGAAATTGTACTCATATGAACATATATATACATAAAAATGTGGATGCAGAAATATATGCATAAGTTAATCACAAATACATTTATTAGTCTATCTATCCCAAATAAGCCAGTAAATTCACATCAATTTTTCCTTGCCATAAATAAGAGTATTATAAATCTATAAATTTTGACAGCCATTAAGTCTCTCAATGTTCTGAAAAGATCTGTCTTTTAAGATTTTTATACTTATGTAAATTTCTGACTTTGCCTATCTTTTGAGGAAAGCCGTTCCAAATTGGGCCTGAAAATTCAAAGGATCGAGACCATATTAAATTAGTTTTTTTCCTGCATTGTACCCTCAATGCTTGAGATAAAAAAAGTTTATCTATATACCCATCCCAAAACAACATATTGCATCGTTACACCTAGAAGATCACTGACAAGTATACTGTGCAACAACTGTGGACCACCTATGGGTATTCTCAGGAACAGCTGTTCTATTATATAACTCAAAATCCTTTCCATCTTTTCAACACATCCATTTCAAGTCTTTGTTTACATCTTCCATTGTTAGTTACAGCCAAGTTGTATGAGCAGGTTTTATGAACAGGCTTAACATTTTTCATAAAAGTAGGAAATAGCTCTGTTCCCGGGGTAATGCTTGGCAGGTGAGGCCTTAGTCACAAAGACGTTCACGGCCATTTAATGAAAGCCAGAGGACTTCCAACAATTCAACACAGTGACTTTAGATGCCAGAATGGCTGCCAAATGAAATATTTTTTTGCGGCAGACTGGCATATTTTTTATTTGACCATCTTCTAAACCTGACAATTTACAAAACAACACTGAAGAAAGAAGAGTGTCTTGTCATAAGTGGTTGAAGTTGATCAATGCCTTTTATCTTGCCACAGGGACATTCCAAGATGCTGTTGGGAGATGACTAGTATCGCTCAATCAAAAGGCAAATTGGTAAAATTGAGTCTATGGGAAGTAAAGTCTGCCTCTTCTACCTTTCGCTGCACCATAATGTGATAAATTTTAACTTGAGGTCTAGATCCAAATGGGTAAAATATCTCTCTCAGGATTTAAGAAAAGAACTGCCCCCAGTTGTATTCCTACAAAATTAAAAGCCAAAAATTTTTAAAAACTTTTCATCCCTTCAAGTTCCTTGCATGTCTTGAGTGACCTAGATCTGGACATGGTTCAAGAAGGGAAGTGACTGAGGTTCACAGCTACATGAGTCAGCTGTGGTCACTGTACATGCACATGACAATTTTAAAAAATCCAATTGGCAGGAACTTGCTACAGAAGGCTGCATCAGGGCAAAAAAAAAAATGTGCCTTTCTGTCACGATCTTCTCCATTTTCAGCAAACGAAAACACACAAACGGGTTGTACCTTTCAATAAAGGAAAGTATTCCCTGTCAAAAACATGAAATTCAGTTGAGTCCATGGCAATGTTACTCTCAGATGCTTTGCAACGTTGTCATTTTGAGTATGAAATGATGATAGTGCCTATGTCCTAAAGTAGAGGCATCGATTAGCACTTGCATGACAGAAATTCTTGTTTACAGCCCCTGCAATTTCATCACAAGCAAAATTTCACCACAGCAACAAGATTGATGGAACCCAAGACATGCTAACTTAGTAGACACACATATATAAATATATCAGGATGTATCCATTTGCAAATGTACTATCCTGGTATCCAGAGCATCCTCACCGACAGTAGGTGAGAACTATTTAGGAGGATTAATTGCAAACCTGCATTCATTCATTCTGATTAATGGGAACAGGATTGATACAGTAATAATCTCAAGCAATATAGAATCTTATAATTTTGAAATGTCAACCTGAATGGGTTTGAAGTTAGTCATCTGAGGTTTGAGAGCTGCTCCAATCCAACGATACAATTCAATAATCAGCTGCTTGGTCTCCTCTCTGACATTTTTATCTCTGTCTTCAAGAAGTTTTGGCAATAATTTCAAAAGGGGCTTGACTTGAATAATCTTTGTTCCAAAGTCCCTGTACAAAATTAAATTTGGGGAAAATTTCAAAATCACATCATATTAAAAGATTAAAGTCAGCGGGTTATATAATAAACTGAGGTTTAAGTGTGACATTCAGAGAGAGAGACAGCGAGAGGGAGAAAAAATTATTCAGATGCCCCCAATAGCTGCTTCAAAGCTTTTTCTAAAAAATAGTGACTTGTTTCATAAGTGGACTGCAGTGCATGGGTAAAAGTTGGTCACAACCATTTTGCCTGAAAACTTTCAAACACATAGCATCTCAAGGGGCTTTGCCTGAAAAGATAATCAAAGGACCCCCATACTGTCGATTTATGGATGAAACAACCATATGGCTTGAACTCAAGCAGCGGAGTTAGAAAGTAGGACTTTTAGCAGGGTTCCCAACAAAGTCACACACATAAATTCCAGTCCTTTTATAAAATTAAAAAAAATCATTAAACAACTAGCCTTCAATTTGATATATTCATCTGGGATCAAGTAGGTCAAAAGAAGTTTTTAATCTAATGTCATGGGAATACTGGTCTTCAGAAACATGAAAAACACATCTATTTTTACATAAGAAGTCCAGGAAATTTCTCATTAACTTTAAACTCTCATTTGCTCATACACACATAACTTCAAGTACCATCAATCTCTCAAGCACATATGTAATGTCTTTCACCCTCACCCACTTAGTAGTATACAAACAATGTCTGTCATTCTCCCTCAATCAAGCACAGACACAATTTATATCACTATTACCTCCATACACACAATGTCTAATACCCGCATAACTCAGACACACAATATCTAACACCCTCACTCACACACACACACACACAATCTTGACTCACTCACTCACTAACGCACACACAATCTTAATGAACTAACTAACATACACACATAATCTTAATGAACTCACTTACTCACTCATAAATCTATATGTAATACCCTCACTCACTCAATTATATATATATAATCTCTAATAACCTTGCTCATTCACTCATGCAAACACAATCTTAACCATCCTCAGTCACTTATTCATTCATACATGCATGATCTCCTTATTCACTCAATCATACACATACAATCTCCAAAATCCTCATTCATTCACTCATTCATACACACATAATTCCTAACATCTTGCTCACTCTCCCATAAACACAAAATCTCTAACATCCTCACCTACTAACTCATGCACAATAACCCCTCCTTGATTCACATGCACAAACACACATACACAATCTCTTTCATATTTACTCATTCACTCATACACATAAATCTCTTAATACGTTTTCTCACTTAACAACACACATACAATCTCTAACAGCCTTACTCACTCACTCACGTACAATTTATTATACCTCCATGCACTGACTCATTCATACACACACATCTCTAACACCATTATGCATTCACTCATACTCATACACATACACTCTCTTTTAAACCCTCATTCATACATGTACAATCGCCAATGCCCTTACTCATTCTCATACACACACAATCTCTAATACCCTCACTCACTAACACACACAATCTATAACTCTCACTTCACTCACTCAAACACACCAATGCAATCTCTAATACCTCCACCCACTTATACACACGATCTCCAACACCTCTCATACACAGATATTCTCTCATACCGTCACTCACCCATATAAACACACACACACAATCTCCAAAACTGTAATACCTTCACCCACTCATACATGCACTCACCCATATAAACACACACACAATCTCCAAAACTGTAATACCTTCACCCACTCATACAAAGACAATTTCCGACACCCTCACTCCCTCATATTCACACATTTTCTTATACCCTCACTCACTCAATCATACACACACAATCTCCAACGCCGTCACCCACTTACAAGTACAAAAACAATCTCCGATACCCTCAATTATACACATATGTTTTCCAACGGATACCACAAATCCACAAAATATATCACACCCTACACCCTCACCACTTGCTCACACACACATACACAATCGCCAATAGTCTCACTCACTCTTGCACATACAATCTCTTACACCTACAGACATTCTCTACCCTTCTCATTAGCCCACCCATACAGTCTCGCTCTCTCTCTCTCTCTCTCTCTCTCCCCCTTCCCCAATACACTCGGGTGTACACTTGGGAGTAACTATACACATTAACAGCATCCGTGTGTCAAATACTATTGCCTTGGGTCCTATTACGATAATTCTTTAAACGTCTGTACCACATCTAGAACCGGGCACAGACTCCTGAATATTGTACTAAATCATTGTTATGGTAATCATAATGTGATAACTAAATAAGCAAAAGCCTTGACAATAAAAACTGCAAATGATGCACGACATGCACGTCCTTAATCGAAGGTGGTGCCAAACGTCTAATCTGGGTTATTAATATTAATATCTCTCTCTCTCCTTGTATGGTCTTTTCTTTTTGTCCATCGACCTAAATTGACACATTTTGTTTTTTCGTTATGGATTAAGTATTGTGGACAGCATATACAGAACCTTAAGAATGTACGTATTTCTGTAAAAGTACAGAAGATTGGAAGCACTGTTTTCGGCACAGGCCTGGTCAATATGACGCAGGTCGTCCTTCGTAGTTAAATACACTGCGCATTAATGTGTAAAAGTGAAAGTAGGCTGTCACTTCATGTATACCGGTATCCATACAAGCCCTACGCATTCGGGAGACCGCATACGCAGAGGCCAATATTGCAATTTGAATAAATTGAGGGGCCTCTAAAGAGACTTACCGTAACTCCTTGAATTGCTTGACTTTATCTACAGCGGGGATTTGGTCGACAAAGCATAAATTATGCTTTCCGGCTTCTTAATTTCCCGACCTTTAGAGGCTTTTCCCGATCTTGACTTTCAATTTCACAATTTCAGACCTCTTCATTTTCCCGATTTCACAACCAATAAGGACCTCTGTTGTTGAGACACTAGTCAGGCGACTGCCGGCACAATGATGCCAGCTGGCTTTCTTTTGCCGGAATTTACGGCCACAGCCGGCAAACTTTTACCCATGGGATGCCCCAGGCAAAAAATGGAACTATCATGCCTTTGCAGCTCAATAATTGGCCTCTCCTGAGCATACCTTATCGGTGGAGGAAAAAAAACAATTATAATGAAAATCCCCTCTCTAATAATAAGGATCTGGAGTTCTGCCCATCAAGTCCTTTAGATTTAAACTGGCCTAGCTTAATAGTAGCTTTACAGGCATGTTCATCCATCACACTCAGCTATCAATTCTCGATTCATATACAAGTTCACTTCCGGAGCGCTGGTTCAAGACCTAAAAAGCTGTAAAAATAGTGTTTGATATTTTCTTGGGACCTCGGCGGATGCCAGAGAATCGTACCTGTCATAGTTTGCATTCTACTTTGGATTTAAAATAAAGTTTTTACTGTCAGTCGGTCGGTTGTCGGAATATTTCTTTAAAAAATGGTTTTTCGACAATTGTCGGAAATCTAGCAAGTCTTATTTGATCATGATGATGATATTAACCCTGAAGTCAGTGACAGTGAAAGTGATTTGTTTCCTGTAGTGTGCTCGATAAGCTGGATCCAGGTTAAGATCTAGAAGCTGGTGAAGACCAGCCTGGATCTAGTGCAGTCAACCCAGCTAGATCTATCCAGTCTTGGAGTTAAAAAATATGGCAATTATCACTCCATTAGATCTAGGAGTCCAAGCAGTGACTCAACTACTAGTTCAACAACTACAATACGGTTTATATGAGGAAACAGGGACATCAATGTCAACAGGGCTTCTGCTCACTGGCGCATGGGGGGAAATTCTAGCAACATAACTGGGGCTTAAAGAGGTTACAGACTTAATTTCACTACTTAAAAATTAAGGACTTGCAGGATTTTTAATGACCTATGTGAACTTAATTTTTATTTGCCAATATTTCGTACGTACAACCTAACAAAAAGGTAATAAATCAGTGTGTAACAACAGTCAAAACCACATAAAGCACAGGGCTGTCCTGGCAATTTGCTCTTAACAAGCAGCATGGATGAATGGTACAACAATATGGTTAAATAACGTTACAAATCCACCATACAAAATATACAACTTTTCAGCATTTCTGTCTGGGAGATGGAAATGCAGAAGCAGTATATATACACCATTTGGCCAACTAAGAAAAACCCAACAAACTTTCAACCATTCTATCAAGACTTACCCATTTCACCTGCAGCTTTGACATCTACATTATCAAACCCACTGCCAATTCGGATGATAACTCGTAAACTTTTAAATTTATCTAGGTCATCTTTAGTCAGCGTGATTGTGTGCCACATCAAAGCACCAACAGCTTCATTCAGAACCTATGGATAATGGAAGACAAATATAAGCAATGACCACGGTTTTCAAACATAACACAGAATTTCATGTCATTGAATAGGGAGTTTCCAAGAAACAAAGGTGATCTATTGATCTGCAATATTGTCCTCATATTTTATCTAACATGAAAACATTATTTGAATAAAAATAAAATAAAAAAATCAAGCAAAACTAGGACATTTCCATAGTAATTCTCTTTCTCTCTCTGCTTGTTACCCTTTGAATGCTGGTATTATTTTTCGGGTTATTTCTCCCTGCTGTGCTGAATCTATTCTTAGAAAACATCACAAATTCATATAGCCACCTTCTTTTCACTGTAACTATTTTACTTTCAGATATTTTTAATGAGTGTAAAAGAAACAGTTGATGAGAAATGAATTATCTGCCTATTGATGAAATAAAAAATGAAAATGTGATTGGGGATGTTGTTGCTGCTGGTAGTGGTAGTGGTGATGATGCTGAATTTGTGTGTGTGTGTGTGTGTGTATGCATTTCTTTAACAACACTCTAGACCTTCTTTGAAACAGTATTTGATGTAGAATGTAATTTTGAAAATGTTTGGTTGTATTCACCTTATTAGGTGTCAGGTATCCAAGACAGAAAAAAACAACAACAATCCAATTAGAAACATATGAAATTACTTGTTCAAATATAATATAGTTCACAGGGTTTTGTTATTTTTCATTTATGTTTGTACATTGTTTTTATAATCAGTTTCTGATGTGTAATGTCTGACATTTGTTGCCACAACTGTAAGTCACTGTTGTGTTTACTGAGGTTGTTGCTGCTAATCCTCATCGAGGAGAAGTGTGTAAGCTTTGTGGTAGTCCTTCTCTGTGTGATACAGCTTGAAGCACAAAGGAAAACAAGTGGGTACTCCACAGTCAGGGCACCAGAAAGAAATTTGTTTCCTCTTCAAGTTTCCCTCTCTTTTGAAGGCTTATTACAGACAACGCAATCTCTTATGGGGTTTTTGAGTTTTGCTCCTGGGTGCGGAGGAATTTTGTCACAAAAACGACGCTCTTTCTGAGTGACACTGGGACGTCCAGTTTTGCGTCGAATCACCAAAGGGCATGTGTTTCTGCCCTCTTCAGTAAGCTGAAGGACTAAATCCACTATTGCTTTATCATATGCTTGGGGGTTGGCAAATTTGTGATGAAGAATGAAAGCATTTGTAGCGGCCAGTTCGATCAAGAAAAAAGCAAGTTTTCACCACCATTTGACAGATATCTCAAGAATGACTGGTACTTGGATACTTGATAGATTAGGTCTACTTCTCCTATGTAAGATGTATAGGCTTTAATGCACACTGGTTTCATTTTAGTATGCGGTGTGCGTCCAGGTTGATATTTGACATATCCGTTGGCTGCGTGTATTGTTGACAGCATTTTACATCGCGTTTCTCATCACACAAGACAGCGAGCGTAGGGCCTTTCCATCTGAAAATACAGATATGGTACCAGCTTTCTTTGTTGTTTTAGTGCCATGGGAACCACTGTCCGATTGGCTCGGAGTGTGCCACAAGCATAGGTATTATGCTGGTACATGTACTCGAACAGCTGGGGTGACATGTAATAATTGTCCATGTACACATGGTGATTCTTGTCAAGTCATGTCACAGTTTTAAGAAGTTCCATTACTATCTTCGTTGTCTAAGTGGCATCTGGTGGAACTCTAGCTAATGCAGCTATGTCTGTATTGCCATGATAGACATCGAAATTGAGGCCAAAGCCAGGAGCTTGACTCATAAGCTTCATAAAGTTTGATATAACAAACTTTTCTGGTTTGGTGGGATTGTAAACCTTGAAGCGGAGTCTTCCCTTGAATGGACATATACCTTCATCATGTGCAAGACTCTTCTCAGAATAATATGTTGATCTGACTGTTTCTTGCAGTTGACGCACCAGAGGCAATGGTTTAAATAAAGGGTCCAACTTGTCATCGTCGTCATTATTTACCATGTGTAAATGAGCCAGCAGAAAGAGAAAACGATCACGGGCCATGTTATTTTTTTTACAAAGAATGGTGTGAAGCGAGAATCTCCATCATCCACCCAGTAGGAATGAAGGGATCCTTTTCTAACCAGGCCAATGAATAAGAGAAGACCAAAGAATATTTCTAGCTCCCCTGCTTTGTATCTTCCCACAAACAAAGTCGTGATTTCCTCCCCAAGTCATCACCTCGCCTCTCTCTTTCTGATTTAACATAATTGTTTGTCTCAGCCACAATAGTATCTAATAAATTTTCAGAGACAAATTTTCTGAAAAGTTCAAGCATAGTATTTTCCTCTAGGTCGACATTGAGACCAGCTTCAGATGTGAAATCAGGTCTAATGACCTCCTCATTGTCTTTGCCCCACCCATTTCCTACATCATCTGCTATGTTTACACCGTCTTCGGGGCTAAAATGTCGCAGGTCTATGAACTGACAACCCCCGTGGTCTAACCAGGCCTCATCGTGGTCAAAACCATGAAATTTGTCTTTCTCCTGTGTCCGAATCCACAAAGATGTCGGGGACATCCCCTTCAATTGATGATTCTGTTTTTAATTCTGTTTTAACATGCGCCATGTTTGCGATTGTGTGAATTCCGAGTAAAAACGATGATAAAAAAACTTCAAACAGCTTCAATCTTATAATGCTAGCCCTGAGTGACTAGAAAAATGACTACATCGTGCGATAGCAGTCAGCAGCAGTACAAAAATTGTCTAGAGACATGACAGTCTGCCTTTGTATAGGCCTACCGATTATCGCATAAACAGCACCACACTGGTGATTAGAACATCGCCACCCAGGGTCGTGAGCAGCATTCAAAAGGTTAAAATAACATTCTGCAGAAATTGTACTGGAGCATTTCATTGTGAAGCAATATTTCATTTAGAAAAGGGTGCTAAGCTTCCCACTGTAAATACACAATACAAAATTTAGTCATAAAGTTTGTAGACTACTTTCTCTTTCAGTTTTATAGGCTCTGGCATTGAAATCTTATTGAAACTTTTTCAGACTGCAAATGTTTGAAAAAGATTGCACTAAAATATAACCTTCTCATGAATTTCCTGTGTTGATTGTGCGTCGCAGAATGCAACGGTTGCAACATCTTTAAGAATAGGCATTTCAATAGAGCAATCTCTCCCATCAAGCAATGCAACAAGGGGCCTTGGATGACATGGCCCATTTGGGATTGGACCTCTTATAGACACTGAAATTTACAAAAAGTGTTTCCAATCCATTCATTAACTGATCACATTCTTTTTGCACAAACAAAATGAGAGACAAACTAACAAGAAATAGTACAGATCATAGAAATCAAATAGCTTAGATCAACAGATTCCTTTTGCCTTAAAATCCTGTTCAGTGACTTTTAAATTTCAATCACAGCTGACATCTCACTGTATTAAATTTTCAAGAAATCTACAGGTTTAAGATTGTTATAAGATTCAATATAACAATGGGTATAAAATAGTGAACTATGTCCTACCTTCAGTTACTGTCCAAACAAGTTTGTTGTGAAAAAAATATTTTAAAGAAATGAAGATCCCATATTGACAAATCAAAAATTGCAGAATTTAGAGTAAATCTTAATCTAGATTAATGGTCATCTTTGTAGAAGAGGAGCAGACCTACAATTCCTTATGATATATATGACAGCAGAATACATACTTGTGTTAGGCTCCAACCTAGCTTTCTTCGGAGCCTGCATATGAGCAGACAGAAGATGGAATTGCCTTGGTGAGAAATGGAAGATCAACTATCCCTTCTTCTTCAAAGCCAGTAATAGAAAAAAAAAAGAATCCTGAATATTCAAAAGAAAGAATTTTCTTATTAGTATGCAATGTAAAATAAATTCAAAATTAAACTCAATGTCTATTTTCTGATTACTAAATACAAAAGTGATTTCACAATCATAAGGTCAACAACAAAAATTCCTCAAAAGTAATAAAAGTTCATATTTGCAAGAGAAATGATTCAGAATCAGATGTAAACTGATTACATGGCCTGTGTACTGAGTAGATGAATGTTAGAAAGTCAAACTATAATGTGTCTCATATATCAAGAGAGCTAGATAGAGAACTATGAAAACCCTTAATATGCCTTATAATGCCACAAAGACTATATATAAAGAATAAGGAAGACTCATGATTATTCAAATAATTACATTTTTCATCTGTTTGATTTTCATCATTGCATTCAACACCATTTCAAGGCTTCTTAAATATGGGCAAACACCAGTAACAAGGGCCTCATTAGCAAATAATCACCATTTTTTATTTTTTATTTTATTTCTTCAGAATGCCCAAGAAACTCTCAAGAATCTATAGTACAATAGTGACCACCTAACATCCTGCCACCTAAGGTTCTGCCTAAGATCCCGCTTTTCTTTGGAAACAGAAGTTTTTCTTTATAAATTTGCCCCATAAGACCCTGCCCCCGTTGCCTAAGATCCCGCTTTTTTGATAGTGGTGTGATCAATTATTAGACAAGGTGTACACAACATTTTTGTTTTTCTTCTCGGTCAAAACTATAAGATTCTAACCAGTCACAGATGCTTAGGTAAATGTCACCAGATCAACCCACCCAGTCTAAGTGTAACTAAAAGGCACTGTCCTGTTTCTGGTCAAAACAAAGAGACCAATGAGCAGTCATCGACTTTGCATGGGAATCTATCAAAGGGCTATTGTTGTTCAAAGTCACTGGAGTGCGATAATATCAACAGATTGGCATTAAATTGACACGTGATTACTTCATATCATAAAAGATTGGCGAAATAATTGAATTGAAATTTTGGGTAATTGACTGCTTGAAGAGTAGTGGATAATGACAATGACTTTTTAGATATAAGCAACCTATAAACCCGCCATTTGATTCGGAGCTTGTGCAAAGCAGCCAAAGCAAAGGCATATCTTGTGATTGACAGGGTGAAAACAAACTGTCATCTTTAAGCTTGATTATAACCACGCCTCCATAGGGTTCGTTGCTGATAGGGTATGATTCTGAATGACACAGAGCCGTATGAGTTATCTCCTTCACTGTCCGCCTGAGATCCCGCACTTTCATTTTCTCAAGGGGCGAGATGTTAGGCAGTCACCAACGTTATCGACTATAATTCAAATGAATGATATGATTCCAGCCAAGCGTACAAAGGTGTGTTTGGTATCACTAAAACACTACAGTGTGTTCCCCATTGCTCTGCGAGACCCTCCACTCCCTGGTCAAATAAAAACACATCATCAGGCCAACACCCACCTGTCACTTCCAGTAAAATGGAGAGCTAATCGGATTAATCCTCTGTGAAGACGTGGTAAAAGTAAAAGTGTATGCCTTTCGCATTAATAAAAATTTCCATTATGGAAATCCTCCCATACAAGCTACCGTCCACCTTACTCGCCCTCAAATGCGTCTTCAAGAAAGTAAAGATTGCACATGGTTGGATCCCCAAATACTCCTGCAAGAGATCTTATAACAAAGAAGTTCCAAGAGGCATCTTCTTCCATTTGCCTTTGCCATTTTTCACATCTAACTTCAATGATTTTTTATCATGTCACAGTGGTGTATCAACTCTTCTACAGCAGTGCTTGTGGAGTCATTCTTCTGACTCAAGGCTAACCTCTCATGACGCGCCTCCGATAAAGAGGAAGGAAAAGAGATGGAGAGGGACAAGAAATGTATACAATGGTAAAAGGAGGAGAGAGAGAGAGAGAGAGAGAGAGAGAGAGAGAGAGGGAGAGAGAGAGAGAGAGAGAGAGAGAGATAGA
>JAOWAY010026358.1:0-12288 GCA_028565895.1 Goniobranchus geometricus
CTCTCCTCTCTCATCTGTCTTCCCATCTCAGGCTCTCATCTCTCATGTCTTCCCGTCTCAGGCTCTCTTCTCTCATCAGTCTTCTTCTCTCAGGCTCTTTTCTCTCATCTGTCTTCTTGTCTCAGGCTCTCTTCTCTCATCTGTCTTCCCGTCTCAAGCTCTCCTCTCTCATCTGTCTTCCCATCTCAGGCTCTCATCTCTCATGTCTTCCCGTCTCAGGCTCTCTTCTCTCATCTGTCTTCTTCTCTCAGGTTCTTTTCTCTCATCTGTCTTCTTGCCTTAGGCTCTCTTCTCTCATCCGTATCATTGTCTCAAGCTCTCTTTTCTCATCTATCTTGTCTTATGCTGCCAGGCTCCAAATAGGGAAGAGTTTTGCTGGGAGATGGAAGGATGCATTGTTCAATGGTAATTAGCTTTGAGATGGAACGAGTAATTTTGTCTTCAAATGACTAAACAATTCCCGGGTGGTTATGGCGGGGCACAGTTTAGGGGCTTGATGGCGATTGTTTATAAGTTAATTTTTTTTTAAAGAGAGATATTTTCTTGTCTGTGAATGATCTCTCTCTGTGGCTTTTTAAATATGTTGCTTTTTATTACAATTGTCTGTTTGCCTTTTTGGCAACTTCTTTTCTTCAACTTCTTCTGTTATCTCCCTTACTTGAAGCTAGCCTTTTGTCTTACCTCTTTTACCATGGGTACTGAGATGAGATGACCTTTGAATCGAATTGCGCCCTGAACCACTAAATAAACAAACTTTACATTGAAATGGAACACTTCCGATAAGAAGTTGTTAGTTTCCAACAGTATGTGAGAGTATTCATTCCTTCTTTGTTTCTTTAAACTGCTTCACAAATGTAAATGCAGAAAAAAAAAAAGATCCAGCCAAAACCACGGATGAAACATTGCCAAGAATAGAATCATCTGCCTTTGTTGCATGTTGTGGTTTTATTGATGACCTGAAAATGCTTAATCTTTGTATTTCATATTGTAATTTTGTGTTTATAATATTATGGTATCATTAGATAACTGTCTATCTGCCAGCTCCATGGCTTGTTATGGTTTGTTTTTTTAGACCATTCATATATATTTAGCTAATGTGATTCAATAAAAAAAATTCCATCCCTTCAGGTATTCATATATAGTTCAAGTTTTTCTCTTTTCATAAATTATTTTGAGCAGTTTATGTTAAACGGTTTGCATGTATCATGAGCGTATTAAAATTTAGAATTTTCTCATGTACATGTATTACAAATTCTGCTGGCACCAACAAACATGTCCTCTTAAATTGATCTTGAAGGGACCCACTTGAAATTTGAAAAGCAGCCTTTTTGCAAAGAGGAAATTAATGGCCATAATTTGTAGCTTGAACTGAAACAAGGCGAAGGGTGAAAAAAAAGAAAGAAGCCAAATTAGTAGTCAAGCCCTATTTTTAAAAATAAAATGAAAAATTAAACGAAACCCAACAACTTTTTACCAGTGCCAGCAATGCAAAAGGATTATATTATAACCCATACCGATGACACATTTTGCTTGGTCAAACTCCGCAAACTGTTTTCATGCCAAAGATGGCCAAGATATCAATTACATCATTCAGTAATTGAATTAGTAGTAAGCCTTGTTGACCCAAGTAGTGATTATAGGCCTCTAAGAAAAACTCTTCATCCCCTTCTGTCCTGGGTGATTATTTTCTATCTCTATACTGCATCTACCTGTACCAAATCACCGAAGATATCTGCTTCAAGATCTCTTCTCCAAGTATGTCTGGGCCTTCCCCTCTTTCTTCTACCTTGGGGTTCCATTTCAGTCAGGTACTGTCTTGTCACAGTGAAGAGCTTCTTTAGGGTTTTTGGAGCTAAGTTTCTATCTCTCTAACACTATTGCAATGTGATTAAATCCAAAATGAAGCCCCACAGATCTTGCCAAGCCTTCAAACAAAATCTTGATCTATATTATCTAGAGATACAACAGACACGAGGGCAAAATAAAAAGAATGGAATTCATGGTGATATAATCTAGATTCTAGATCTAAAATTGAGTAAAATCTAGATGAAGAACAGATCCAGTTTGTGACTCCTCAGATAGCACTACTTAGATCAAGGATGAAAAACACAAACTGAAACATCAATGGCCTACAGCAATATAGATTGCGCCTATAGATTTTATCTAGATCTAGGCCTATCTTGATCAGGCACTGGGATCTAGATCTGACGTCTAGAAAAATAAGTCACAGTTGAATACTAGTGAGTTAGTCCAGATCAGCCGATAACTTAAGGTAGCATTAATTGCTAGACGACTAGGCTGGACAAAAGAAATTCTCTGTCTCTCTCCCTTCCTTCCTGAGTCTAGTTCATCTCTACCCTTCACTCCCTCTCTCTCGTTGTGCCTGGCTGAAATGTATGCATTGGAGTTCAACTCTGCTTCAATAAAGAAGGTATGATGGAACGACTCTCTGTTTGCCTTTCCAACTGTTTCTGATTTCTTTTTAAAGGGAACAAAATAATCATCTTTAAAGAGCTCAAAAGACCCCTCAAATTCTACCAATTGGCAAGAAGTCTTCAGACGTTTGAGTTCCATAGTTTCGTGATCATTGAAACAAGTCTAACTATATACCCTGTTGGGGAACTGAGTGCAAATGAAAAACCCTCCTATAATCTGAGGTACAGTGGGCCTAGCCTATGAAGACTATCGTTGCAATAGCCTAATCCACTTTTAACTGAACTCATTTTTTCTTTTCTTTTTTTTTTAAATACCGAGTTTCAAAATTAAGTGATCTGGTGTGTTGACTGTGTATTAAGACTTCTGTTCCAAATTCGGTTTACAAATACAGCTTGCATTGAAATTTAAGGTAGCTTCTGCCATCTTCCTTACCTCCTTCCTTATAATTTATTATAAATATAAATATTGTTTTTAAAAAAGATACTTCCAAGATTTTGGTGACTGAAAATTGTTTTCTTCTAAGAACACATGTAGTGAGGAGCTGTTTCAAAATTGAGAAAAATTTAGAAAAGTGTTCATTGCAAAACGTAGGCTGTTTATTATTATCATTAAATTTCACTTTAAATTTCCCTCCCTGAAGTCTGTGGGCTATGATTTGGAGGCATGTATTTCATGAGCAACAAGGCCATGAGCTTTGTAATCGAAAACTGTTCATGAAGGTCAAGATGCACAATTTCTTTTATTTACTGGCCACACAGCCTGCCCTGAGGAAAAACGTGTACAAGCTCAAAAAAAACCATTGGACTTTTTTAGCAGTAGCAGGTTTTTCCCATATACAAATATCCATTAATTTTTTCCCCCGAAAAACCTGCCTCTATCATCTCTAATCATTAATCGGATACTCTGTCATCCCTAATCATCATTAATCTGAGACTCTGTCATCTCTAATCATACTGATCTGACACACTGTCATCTCTAATCTGACAAGCTCTGTCGTCTCTAATCATCAACCTGGAGGCATCCTTAGGAAGAGAATGAGATGAACAAAGTTTTGATTTATGACACTATACATACATTTTATTAAATCTTTACTGGGGTAAATGCTTCCTCTCTCATTTTGTCAACAGAACATACTTTCTTCTTTCCATTTACAAATCCATTCCACAAAAAAATGTACAACTAAACAAAATAAAAAGAAAAGAAGTCACAGCATTATGTCACATATTAACATATAGTACATTAGTGATGTCAGACATGGGCGATTTTTCATGATGAATGCAAAAAAAACAACAACACAAAACCCCACCCCAAAACAAAAAAAAAGTAAGATGATAATAATAATTTAAAAAAATCCTACCATAATGCAAAGATGAATAACACATGATTTTTTTTTAAACTTTAAAGAAAGATAACAAGAACAAAATAACCAAAAAGACAAAAACAAACAACAAACCCCCCACCCCCCAAAAAAAACCCAACCCAAAAACAAAACCAAACTGGACAAAGCACTGACAAAGAAGTTACCTAAGCACATCATTGACTGACTCATGATTTGTATGCGTATGAGAAGGAAAAAAAAAAGAAAAACATAAGAAAGGCAGCAAATGCAGCCAAACTACAAACAACATGCTGATCACGTAGTCTTAGGCAGAAGGCAGAAACAGAAAGTTTTTGTCTTTGTCACCAAGTTCTCAATGAAATAGCTGAGATTCTTTTTAAAGTTTTTCAGTTTCTATCCTTAAATTGCAACACTTCTCAAAGCAAAATGGTGTCTGCAATTTGATGGGGAAAAAAAAAAAAAAAAAAAAAAAAAGTTAAATTGCAGACTTTAAATTCATTTATTTTGATTTTAAAAAGCCTTACATGGTCAAAACATGGTACAATCCATCAAATTGTTTAGAGCGCCTTGTCAAATCATCTGACAATTTATGACAGATCTGTGACTGTAGCAAAACACTTATAATAAATTCTATTACACCTCTCGGCCATTCATAAAGCACATCATTAGGAGTTTTCCTTTCATAAAGGCACAAGGATGCTTAGCCAATAAAATAATAGCTTAAAAGGCGACTTCTTTCACCCAAGCTTTTTTAAGACGCGATGATAACCAATCAATTTGGGATTTTTCACGCCTGTTTGTTAGAGACCGGTAGGCCTAGGCAAACTCATTTCATTATTAGGCCTACAAAGCTATAAAATTGGCCTATGCAACCGGTTAACCAGAACCACAGAAGACTAAGCAACATCATTTGTTATATTCAACTTCCACACCTCGGTCTAGATTTCCTTGGCCTTCACATCATGACTTCCACTGGAACTAGGCCTAGCACGCAGAGTGAAGTTCAATCAACTGCAACCATTAACCCCTCTAGGGATGATTTTAAGATGGGGATGAGGGTGCACATGTGCAAAGCGAGCATACATCATCATTTTCAAATTCTTTTTTAGTGGGGAAAGAGTGTTTTGCAATGGTTTTCGACATCAGAATTGGTCTTCTGCCATCAAACACTAGAAAACACTAAAAAAAAACCCAAACCCACCTGCGTGAGACGGGTGTAGGGGTAAAATTTTACCATGAGATCTTGACGCTTTATGTTTCTTATACATGCATGAGTTCCAAAAGTCATGTACACATGTATATTACGGATCATCTCCATCCTTGAATATAAATGATGAAAGTCATTCAAAAAGTACATTTCAGATAGAACCTTTCATGATTGCCTTTTCACAATCCAATTCAACAGGAGATGCCAAAACTCATCCCTACAGAAGTGGAAGGCACTCCGCTAGCCTACAATCTTACTCTATGTGTGGTGATAGCCTGACCTGATATAATATTCCATTAATTATCTACTCTTTTGTTTTTACCTTGTTTTTGTGTTCAGTTATGGAATTAAATCATACAGAATATCAAATTTGATTCACTTATAATTTCAATGCCCCGTTGTTGGGGTGAGTATAATTTTCATATTTTACACATTGATATTCTTCATTTGCATAACCTGCACAATAATATTTTGATGGGTCTGAATTAAAAACTACCTTTTATAAAAACAAACGTTGATCTAGATTTCTTTGATAAAACAAATTAATCTTTCAGTGAGTGTTGTAATATATTATATTTATCTGGATGATGGGTCATGTCTTGGTCATGTCAAGCTGACATGACCTAGTTCCAAATGGCCCATAAAATGCAAAAATTGTATAATTTTGCCACTGTAATGTTAATTTCTGATGAATTAGAAACTTTATGACAAAAAGAGAGGTCTTTTTTTTAATGCTTGATGGATAGTACTGTATCTGTTCATTATCTGCTGAGGATTTCAGTAAGAAGACATTTTAAGCTCTATTACGCTCTCTGTCTTAAATCTTCAAAATTGATCAATCTTCCCCTTTTGAACTTCTTGACATCATTATACTGAATGAACTGAAATCAGGGCCTGTTTCCATAGGCACTCTTTGCTGCCATTTATATCATGTTTGAAATGGATGAACAGTTGTACCAAAATGAGAATTTCCATTGGTCTGAGACAAGATGACACCAAGACACTTAAGCTTTTGAAATTTCATTCAAATTCATGTATCTTGCCATTCAAAGGGTATCCATGACAAGAGCCATTTTGAGTATTGTAAATGTACATTTCTTTTGAAGTTTTAATTCCAATAAGAAAAAAAAATAGAGTTAGACAAATAATTACCTACTGGAACAGTATTACGATATCAAAGTCAGTCATTCAAACCAGAAAGGGTCAAAGGTAAGTCTTGTGTGTTCAATACATAATCCATGTTTATACATCTGCCCAACAAAAGCCATGGCCATATCCATATCCATCAAACCTCTTAGTAATGGCATTGTGGCCGGTCTCATTTTACAAGCACGCTTTCATCTTGTGGACAAAAGCTTTAAGCTAACGCATTTCATGTTGTATCTCAGCCGTAGTCTTGGAAAGTCATAAAAGAAATGGAAAAAAAGGAATCAATGGTATGAGTAAAATTTGTCTGGGCAGCAGATTTAAGCCGACTCTCAAAAAAGGTTCTTTTACATGCATCACTTGCAGATGGAACCTATGAGTTTTTTTTATCAGTCTCAAATTGAAATGACCACTAACATCCTACTGACCATAGGACATTCAGTGGATGTGGCCATGCTGGGAATTGTCTTCATTACATATTACAAGCTTTTTGGAGTCCCATCCTCGACCCATCCATGTCTCATAAGATTAGTTTAAATTTCTTGAGTTGGCTTTAAGAGCAAAGCAATACAGTTCATCTGTTTTGTGTGCTTCCCTCTTTTTTTTTTCTTTCTTTCTTCTCATTATTACGTTAAAAAAAAATAAATTCTGGAGGAACTTTTCTTTTTCCCTGCCATCCTTGTTAGTTTCTTCTGCTTGTCTTTTTGTGTTGTCTGAAGAAGGGTGAGACCCAAAATGTCATGTCTCCTATCCCGTATTTACGGTTGAGTAGCACAAATTTTAAGTATTTTACATAATTTCTTGTTATGCACTCAACATAGGACCAGAGAACAGATAAAGCAGAACAATCAAACATTTTCAAGCCAGCACAACCTGAGCCTGTGAACTGTTGAGGATAACTGAATTTGTTTAGATAAACTAAGGAAAGTGGGAAAGACAGGTGAAATATTATATGACAGGTAGTTGAAATGAACAGTGGCAAAAATCTTGAGAAATGCAATGAAGTTTTTATGAATAAATGAATGCTTAATAATGTTGTCATGAAGAAACCAGAAAAGAATTATTTCCAAGGATAAATTTTCTAAAAATTCATTAAAATTGATGCAGTTTCACAACTGAAGGGATGAAATGATACTAAACAGACACACAAATATATGTTTAAAAAAATTTCACCTTTGAATTATTGAGTCAAAAAACCATATGTGAAAGAGAAGTACAAGGATAAGCATGAAAATGACCACTGTTGAACTGTTACAACATCAAGGAAAAAGATGAAGACAATCTCCATGGTCTTTTATCTTCCATCAATGGTAACGTAAAAACAATGTGCTAAACGAAAATTGTAGGCCAGCAACTTAATACGCCATAATCAGATTTAGACCTTTACTCATTGATGCAATATGATTGGAGAAGAAAACAAACAAACATACCAAAAAAATGAGAGAAAACACAATTTCTTTTCAAAAGAACACATTCTTCTCCTATTTCAAAGATATGAATAAAAGGACAAGACCAATACCGGAAGCTGAAAAACATAACAACATAATTCCCAAAACACGGGTGTTTGAAAAAATATTTCCGCTCCACATTGGCAAGATTGCAGATGCAAACATTTCTGAGGAATCCTGATAATCAGATTGAACTTGGAGCATTCAATTGGCTCCAAACTTGGGAAAACAAAATATCAATTCAAGACAGACTCACTCTCAGTTGCCAAATGTAACGACAAGGTCCCAACCATCCCAAATAAATATTGTGTTTGATGTAACAAGTTAAATAAAAAAAACAAAAAAACAAAAAACACACCAAAAAAAAAAAAATCTGTCCAATGTTCGATGACATTTTGTTGAAAGCAAGATTCAAATTAAAAGAGCAAAAATGACGGGAAGTCTTTAAAAAAAAAAAAACAAAACAAAAAACAAAACCCAACAAATCTGAATGATAAAGCATTTTTGATAAATCAAAACTATGTATCTATAAACACAAAGTATAAGAGCAAGGGAAAGAAATACAAAAGGACAGTTTAATGAAGATAAATCAAAGTACAGACAAAATGTAGATTGTCTCTATGGTCTGACTAACAAAAAAGCACTGTAGCAACATCAACCCCATTACTTGTGAAATCACTCAATAAGATTACAATTAACAACATCTGTCACTGTTACTCTTTATTGTGTCTCTTGACTGCTGCTGTTGGCCACATTCTGATCCATAGTTTCGTGTCTGTCGGCATCATTCTCTGACAGCTTTGTGGAATTTGTTTCCCTGGTGGAACTGAAACTTTTACTTTCATCAGACTCCAATCTCAAGTCAGAAACTAGATGATTGTTTGGCACCTGTTCACTGTTCTCATCCTCATTTGTCTGTTGTTCACATGCAGGCAGTGGATGAGACAGAAAATGTTCACTGAGATTATTTTGATTATTAGCATCATCAACATTGCCACCGAAGCTGGTGCTTTGATTCTGGTCAGCTAGTTCTGAGTGGCTAGTTTTTGAGAATGGAAGGTTACCTTGCCCGAAAGACATCTGCTGCTCATCAATTAGTTGACTTTCTTGACTAGAAAGGTAGAGAAAATTTTGCTCTTCCATGTCAGCCATGGACCCAGAATTACTATTACTGCTGTCACCAGAATCCATAAAGCTACCGGAGTCCATGTCCCCTTCATGGCCATGGGCAAAAGGGTCAGGCATGTCCTCATACCCTGGGTGACCCTGCCAATGCTGTTCATCTTGAGGAGGTAGTGGCGTTCCAGGATGGGGGAGATGATGATGAGAATGATGATGGGGATGTTGTTCACGATGGGGTGGTTGTTCCAGATGAGGATGTTGCTGGTCCGGATGAGGGAAAGGAGATGGAGGCTCCTCTTTTGGAAATCCTGATTCATACTTGATGTCCAGAATTTTAGGATCTCCACGCTCTTCTTGAAACCGTCGATGAAGAACCATGATCAATTCATGAATTTCTCTTCTCTTTGTCATGATCAGTTTTTCGGAGAACCAATGCTGAAGACCTTTCATGGGAACTTGAAAGTCAGCAATGGGATCCTGAAAACATAAGGAATTTAAAATAATTTTAAAAATTGAAAAGTCAAATCAATGATTCAGGCGTACATTTTATATCAAATATACACCTACCTTTAAA
The DNA here is from genome assembly GCA_028565895.1 of Goniobranchus geometricus. Lineage (NCBI taxonomy): Eukaryota > Metazoa > Mollusca > Gastropoda > Nudibranchia > Chromodorididae > Goniobranchus > Goniobranchus geometricus. Next base: position 9,273 of record JAOWAY010026358.1, read on the forward strand.
ATATATCTTGTCCACATCCATTAATTTGAAAAATCCATATCTATTATGACGCTAAATTCAAACCGCTTCATACCTGTGTCCAATTTGTGCCATTTATCTAGTATCTTATTTTAAACAGATTCCTACACCTTTTTGTGATGAATGACTATGAGAGTCGAAAGCATGCATATGTGTTGTTGTGAGTGAAAGGGGCAATATCTTATTATGCTATAAATGACATTTTAAAATCACATATTGTTGCTATACACCGCATATCTTTAAGTGATGTGACGCATATAACTAATTTTCCCAAAGGATTAATACAGCACAGCATTATTATCAAAATTAATATTTTAATCAATTCTGATTAAAAAAAAACACAACATATTTCATTTAAATGCAAAGTATTGAACTTTGAACTTCAGTAAACTGGTGTCATTTTCTTGTTTCTTTTTGTAATGACATGTCTGAATATGTGTCATTTACAGGAGTGTTTCACAAAATTACATGAAAATTGGCAACAATCAGGGATTTTATAAAGCACTGACGCAAAACCTTCCATATCATAAAGAAGCAATGAAAATAATGCAAGTAAGCGATAAGCTTATGACTTCTTAAAACAAAAACATGATTTTTCAAAGAGAACTGCAAAGGTAGGGAATCCAGCTATTGTACACAGAATCAACTAACATATAATTGATCACCTAGACCCCTGATGTTAATATAAGCTTTTATTTCAAATATTCTTTAAATGATCTTCCTGTCCTTGATTTTGGCGAAACTACCTCTCCCAAACATTTGCATAAGACCTCTGCACTATGTCATATGACCAAGAAGCACAAATCAAAAGTATTGAAAACACTCGACATTTTAAGTGAAATCACATTTTTTAACACAAATTTGACTAGCACAAAGAAATTCGACCACCCTGGAACAGAAATTTGATCACCCTATAACAGAAATTCTACCACCCACTACAGAAATTTGACCACCTTATGACAGAAATTTGATTGTCCTATAAGAGAAATTCAACCATCCTATAACAGAAATTAGAAATTCGACCACCCTATAACAGAAGTTAGAAATTTGATATAACAGAAATTAGAAATTCGACCACCCCATAAGAGAAATTAGAAATTCGACCACAGAAATTAGAAATTTGACAACCCTATAACAGAAATTTGACAACCCTATAACAGAAATTTGACGACTATAACAGAAATTGGACCAAATAGTCCCAGCCATAAAAGCACTGGGTAAACAGCAACCAGCACCGCTTGAGCTTCATGTAATTCATTAATCAAACTGCGAAAAGAAGAAAGCTGCATCCATTTTCATAATGACCTAAATTTTTGGATCATCAATTTGACTTCAAAATTTCAAAGAAAAAGTAGTGGACTATTTTTATCTCCTTCAAAAATACATCAATTCAGCAACAATACCTGAATATGCTGGCATGAAACTATTTTGTCTGTGAATAAGTTATACGATGCATAAGTTTTGCTCCCAAAAATTAATAATTATGGCAATAATAATGTGATGACTGAATTTGTGTTAGAGCTGGATCTAAATACACTTCAACCACCATCATCAAATCAATCTGAAATACTGCTATGAGTGTTGGACAAGCTTGAGGGTCAACCAAATATAGTAATGTATTGAATTATCATGAGATGAGACAGGATCTACAAAAAAAAGTCTTTTTGGCCTTATAAGAACACATCAAAAACATGGTCATTGCTTGAAAATATTCATGCTCCTGACAACCGTTCATTTTCAGCTCAATCTGTCTCCAATGAAAACAATTCTGTCAATAAATTGGACTGGAAGGAACTGGTAGAAGAACAACAATTGTGCATGATTATTGCTGGTGGCATTATTGTACAACCTATTTGAAAATTTAGTGAAAAAATGACAAAATGGTCAAATGTCTGTTATGGCAGTGTGGCTGTGGGGTCAAGGCATTTGACTTGTAATCCCAAGGTTCCGAGTTCGAGGCCCGGTAGCACCATGGTGCTTTTAGTACTTGGGAAAGACTATTTACATACATTTTCCTCACCTTACTCAGGTGTTTTTGAGTACCGACCGTAGGCAGAGGAAGATCTTGTCAGTATGCCAGAGCAAGTGCGCCTGTAACATGGCTGCATCTCTGTCTACTCCACATGGAGTTGAGAATGTATTTGGTTAGAAAAGGCCTGTCAGGGAATATTTGCACGGTGCTTTTTGTACATTTTAGTGGATTTGGTGCTATATAAATGCTCTCATGGTTGAATGTGTCTGAGGTGGCCATAGAAATAAAATTCATTCATTTGTGACTGAATTAGACCTGGCCGGAATCAATCAAGAAAGATGAGGTAAGGGCTCCATAATGAGAGTAAATTCACTTTACTAACACCCCCCCCCCCCCCGAAAAAAAAACAACAAACAAAAAGCCCCCCCCAAAACAACTAAACAATAACAACAAACAAACAAACCCCAAAACCTACTATATTCATCTACAAAGGGAAATTTTTCTTTTGGCTTTTAAACGAAAACTGAGCATCAGCAGTGGTATCAGCGCAGTGAAATATAGGCAATTAGTGTTAACCTTGGCCCATGAGTTTAATCACAATGCCAATACCGGAAGCTGAACCTGCAATCTTTGTCTTGCAAGTGCAATGTGTTACCAACAGCGCCACTGAGACCACATCTATGCAGATGTTAAGTCAGAAATTGCAATACGTGTGGTGTGAAAATAAACTCTCACCTCAAAAAAGCTCTCCACATACTGAAGTAAATACACTCCACAGTCACTGTAATTACTTTGTTGAGGAACTTTGGGAGTTGAGCCTCTCAGTAATTTATTTATCATTCTGGCCTCTGTTTTCTTGGCATTCCACTCACATTGCAAATAGCTGAGGAAAGAAAAAGTTGTTGCTAATAAGGTTCACTTTTTTTTTTACAGGAGGAACGTGTGTGTTTGTGTGTGGGTGTGTGTGTGAGAGAGAGAGAGAGAGAGAGAGAGAGAGAGAGAGAGAGAGAGAGAGAGAGAGAGAGA
>JAOWAY010026469.1:0-12286 GCA_028565895.1 Goniobranchus geometricus
ATAGATAGATATGGATATGTATGTATATATATGGATATATATAGATAGATATATAAAATGCCAACAATTTCTGTGAATCGTCTTCTTCCCTTTGTAAATTGATGAAGAGCAAAAGGTCAGTTAAGGAAATGGATATGTCCATTATGATACTTTCATAATAGACCTTAGGGCTATCATGTAAGTACTGTGATAATTCAGCTTCTAGATTTTAATTCGTAGGTAGATTTTATCCAAAGAAGATTTAGATGTGCTCAAAACAAGGTAAGAGACAGGATGTACATAAAAAAGTAGTCCTTTCAAGCCGAATCGGTTCATAGGGCCGGAGCTACAGCACCCCATCAGGGTGTACATACCTGATAGCAATACATGTATTGCCGTCTGTTGTAATTTTCTAAGAAGTCACTTCCATACTTCCATAATAGTTTTGGCGTTGTTATTTTGATAGTAAGCCCAATGTGATAATTGCCACTATTGAAATATAATCACCCACTCATTGCAGGTCATAGGTACACCAATCTCCTCTTTCCCAAATGGAACTTCACAAGGAGTAAACATTGGGAATAAAAATGTTGGTATGAAGAAAATTATCCACATTCCTTCATCAATAGGTCCTAATTTATCGCCGAGTCAGGTAAGGATTTTCCATTTCTTTCCTTTATTTCATTTATTAAGGGAAAATCTAGACCCTTTTCCTCATTTCTGAGTGATTCTTTTTTTTTTTCCCTCTCTTTTTTTAACTAAAAATTAAAAGTAGAGAGCTTTTATGTAGCGCTAATCCACCAAACGTGCTATAAGGGCCATACAAGTGTTCCCCAACAGGCCTCTTCTAACCAAATGTCTTCTTAACTCCATGTGGAACATTCAGAGTCGCAGCCATTTCACAGCACTTGCTTGGCATAGTGACAAGATGCTCCTCTACTTATGGCCAAGTACTCAATAACACCCACGTGGGATGAGGAAATGTGTGGAAAAAGCCTTTTCAAAATCTGCCTAGTCTTGAACTGTTATTGTATAGATAGGCTGAAGGTAATATCAATAGTCTCGGCCTCTGATCACCCATTAAACATCCACATCAAATTCTCCATTAGATCAAATAGACTCAATTTTCCTGCTTTGTCCCCTTGAGAGATACAAGCGTTCATTCCTCCTAATTTCTACCCAAATATTTCCAGTGCATCACCATCTGATTGGTCATCAGTGCTCCAATTGACTTTAGTATAGCTTCATGGTTGAATATTATTAATCATGCAATATTTTTCTGATTATTATTTCACTCAAATGTCAACCTGCGATTGTTATGCCCTTTCATTTTCCTGTCAGGATGAGAGTTTCTACGAATAAACTTTGTTGTTTGGTATGAATGTGACAAGAGAAATTGTTTCAATGAGTTTTTGTACCTCTTATTTGACTAATGTGCTTTCTTGGACAATAAATCTTTTCTTATCGAATCGATGCAGTGGCCAAGTGGATAAGGCCTTTTCCTTAAGAAAGAAAATTTACTCCTGTTGCCGTGGTGGGGTTGCTCTGCGGCTTGACGCAAGGTTTTCTCTCCGTCTTGCGTTGAGAGAAACCAAAAGAGAAATTGCCCTGTGGGACATGGAATGCTTTATTATTATTATTATTATTATTATTATTATTATTATTATTATTATTATTATTCGCTCAAGTCAAACACCTTGACCCCTTACAGACCTGCCAACTTTGGCCACTTGGCGTATTTTATGCACCATTTCGCAGCCATTACACTGCTATGCCGATTTTGAAAAAAATACACCGTATCGATTTTCATGAACACCGACATTCATTTCCCTTCCTTTTTTTTCTCCAATCCAAAGGCCTTCATAGCGAAGAAGAACTTTCATGGTGGGATTCGTCTTATAGTTCTAGGCCGAGATACTATTTTTCACTGTTCATATCGGTTCAGCGGTATTGTCAATAAGGGTTGAAAGAAACTACTTAATATTATCCAAATTATGTGTAGGCCTATTATCGTACGGTATTCAAATGCCGTTTCGGGTCGGGGAAAAGTCGGGAAAGCTGAGAAAAGCGCTTGCCTTTATGTACTAAACCCCGCTGTCAACCCAGTCGAGCAATGAGTAGGGCCTACGCCGAGGCCCCTGGCCTATGGGCCTACATCGAAAGGGTTGCTATTTTTTCTCTCGATGGTTTGTATCTGATACACATGATACACTTTCACTTTCACACCTTAAGGCACATTGTATCGAAAATCTCAAAGACGAACGACCACCGGCTTCATACTGACCAGCCCTGTGCTAAAAACAACGCTTCCAGTCATCGGCATTTTTACAGAGATCCGTAGATTCTTAAAGTTCTGTATTTGCCACCCATAATACGAAATCAATCTGTGAAAAGAAGAAAAAAATATGTCAACATAGACCGAGGGGGAAAAAAGAAAACAATCCTTTGTTTACCAGAACATGACGTCATACCAGGAAATGAGAGAGAGAGACGCTTGGCTTATGTCTGCCATAAATGATGACGCTTATTTTATCATTTCGGCCTACAATGTACTTATGTACTACGTATAGAGGGCCTACATTCGCAGCTCAGTATGTGACTGACATATAAATGATCGTGTGGCAATGTGATGCACATAATGCTAATAGAGGTTGCATGTTTATGTATGTGTGTTTGTTTGAGAGAGAGAGAGAGAACGAACTTAGACATTGATCGTCTCCTTCCGGTTAACGTGCATATCATTGCGTTATGGATCTAGGGCCCAACGCATTTTTTAGTGTAGAGGCCTTCGCTGGATAGTTTTATTATTACCATAACAACAATTCAGTGCAATATTCGACTGTTTGCTATCTACAAACGTTTTTAAAGCAAAATAAAAGCTGCAAAGGTGTATCGTTAGAGAGAGAGAGATAGAGATAGAGAGTGCCAGAAGTGTTGGAGATTGTGTGTGTATGAGTGAGTGAGGATAACGGCATAGATTTTGTGTGTATGGGCTAGTTGGTGAGGGATTAGACATAGAGATTGTGTGGATATGAGTGAGTGAGCGAGGCTGTTGGAGATCGTGTGTGTATGGGTGTTGGAGATAGTGTTTGTATGGGTGAGGGTGTTTGAAATTGTGTGTATATGAGTGAATGGGTGAGGGTGATTGAGATTGTATGTGTATGAGTGAGTTGTGATAATAGAGATTCTGTGGATATGATTGCGGGTATTAGAGATTGTGTATGTATGAGTGAATGGCTGAGGGTGTTTGAGATCATGTGTGTATGAGTGAGTGGTGATATTAGAGATTCTGTGGATATGAGTTGGGGTATTAGATATTGTGTGTGTATGAGTGAATGGGTGAGGGTATTTGAGATCGTGTGTGTATGAGTGAGTGGTGATATTAGAGGTTATGTGGATATGAGTGCAGGTATTAGAGATTGAGTGTGTATGAGTGAAGGGGTGAGGTATTTGAGATTGTGCGTTATGAGTCAGTGGTGATATTAGAGATTCTGTGGATATGAGTGCGGGTATTAGAGACTGTGTGTATATGAGTGAATGGGTGAGGGTGTTTGAGATTGTCTATGTATATGAGTGACTGGGTGAGGGTGTTTGAGATCATGTGTGTATGAGTGAGTGAGTGCTGATATTAGAATTTCTGTGGATATAAGTGCGGGTATTAGAGATTGTATGGAGTTAGGTGAGGGTCTGGAGATTGTGTTTATATGGATGATGAGTGAGGGTATTACAGATTGTGTATGTATGAGAGTGAATCAGGGTAATGGACATTGTGTGTGTATGAATGAATGAGTGAGTGAGTGAGGGTATAAGGGATTAAATGTGCATGGGTGAATGAACGAGGGTTTTAGAGATTGTGTGTTTGGTTGAGGGAGTAAGTATGTTAGAGATTGTATGTGTTTGGTTAAGGGAGTAAGTATGTTAGAGATTGTATGTGTTTGGTTGAGGGAGTGAGTATGTTAGAGATTGTATGTGTTTGGTTGAGGGAGTAAATATGTTAGAGATTGTGTGTGTTTGGTTGAGGGAGTAAGTATGTTAGAGATTGTGTGTGTTTGGTTGAGGGAGTAAGTATGTTAGCGATTGTATGTGAGTAAATAAGTTTGTTAAGAGATTCTTTTAAATGGGAAGGAGTGAAAGTATTAGTTATGTATATGAGTGCAATGAGGAGCAGTTTGTGTCCATCCTGATGAGTTCATTAACATTTACATTTTTTTGTCTTGTGTTATTTTAAGATATCTCTGAACAACTATTTTCTGAAAAATATCCGCACGATACTATTACACCATTTGATCTCAAAGTACACCATTTTTTGCTTTGGTTTACTCCATTTGCTCCTGACCGGTTGGCAGGTCTGCCCTTAGCCAGGCTTCCTCAGTTATTTAGTTACTTTGTGGGTTTAACGTCACTTTTCAACAGTGTAGGTTATATCAGCAACGTTGCTATTTTGACATGTTTCTGTGCTGCCCCATATGAGCCATATGGTATAGCACAACTTGAATGATTCACCCAGTCACAGTATACTGACACCGACCAGTCTTGGTACTGTTCTCATAATGCTGAGCACCAAGCGAGACAGTTACTAAAATGCCAATTTTAAAGTCTTAAAGTCTTAGGTATGACTCGGCCGGTGATCAGTTCTTTCCTCTTTGACTTATATGTTGCTATCGGGGAAATTGAGTCAAGAGTTATGCAGATGGTTATGTGAAGGGCTATAATTATCACAATTTATTGAATAATTCATCCAAATTTATCTCAGTAACATTCGTGTTCTTGTGTTTCATTAGCTAATTTGTCTGAATTTGTTATAGTGTAATGAAGACTCATCCGATGGCTTAATGGTAGAGGCCTAATGGCCTCGGAACCAGGAGGTTGTGGGTTCGATCCCCGGCAGAGTCATACTTAAAAATTGGCATTTTAGTAACTGTCTCGCTTGGAGCTCAGCATTGTGAGAACAGTACTAAGACTGGTCGGCTCCTTATCAGTATACTGTTACTGGGTGAATCATTCCAGTTGTGCTATACCTAATGGCTCATGTGTGGCAGCACATAAACATGTCAAAATAGCATCGTCGCTGATATAACCTTTGATGTTGAAAAGTGACGTTAAACCCACAAAGTAACTAACTAAAAAGTGTAATGAAGAAAGCATAAAGAAGCATGGATGTAAATCTTCCAGATTGACTAAATTTTTTTCATATATTGCAAGTAGGATTTATTTTTTTGTCACTATTATATTGCCATGCAATATTTTAGACTTTTTTTTCATCCTGCATGTACATCCCTGACAGTGTAGCTTTCCTTGTAGTATGTATGCTGAATCAGCATTAAGACCCGCAACACCTGATCCTCTCTCTGTTCTCAGTTCATCATCCAGGCACCAAATGGCAGTGGCGTAGGTCAGTCCAAGGTGGTCAAGGTTACGGCCACTAGCGGCAAGCCGGTGTGTCCTGAGGACATCACTAAGATAGTCAAGTCTTTGCCAAACCTCAAGAGTGGCTCCAAAATTATTGTGAATACTTCTCATGGTGGAGATTCTAAGGTACTTTTTTTATTTCTTGTCATATTCTCATTTTGTCAGGACGAGGGGATGTGTGTGTTTTGGTTTAATTTTGTAAATGAGTTCTGTCCATAATAGTGATTCATCTCCCACTTCAGAAGATGTTTTGCATAGGCATTTGAAACAGTATCTCATGTTATGTATTATGCATTAATATATTTAATTTATTTGAAACAAGAACCCACTTTGCAACATTCATACCTATAATTTCAAGCATTTGATGATAGTTAGACATAGTTTAATATTTTTCGTTATTTTCATTTCCAGACAATTCAATTAGTAACAAAGCCACCACCTCAAGAACACCGTTTACCTATGCAGATTACCACTACTGCCGTCCCTGTTACTCCTGCCATGAATGCTCTTCCAGTACCCAGTCCCCGACCCGTAACACAGACCCATCCACTCATCGCCCCTGCCATCACAGGCTCATCAGCAGCTTCCATCATGAACCCAAACATATCTTGCCTACCTTTCACTCCGTTGACTGCCCAGCCTCAATTTCACAAGGTTGGCCAGGTCGGCGCCTTGTCATCCCTCAGCCTTCCAAGTCCCATGAGCAACACGGTGCAGCCAGTTGCTGAAAAGGTTCTAATTCCAAAGGCTGGATCAAAGGTAAGGCAGTTATCAGGGCCTCCATTCTGACTCCATCTGGTGTTGCAGTTTTTGCCAGACCTCTGCCAAAAAACGGATTGATGATGTAAATTTATTGGTCAGAGGAAAATCTGCTATCATTCCGATTAGAAAAATACGAAATGGACATCTATGCAAATGAGATTTTTACACAAATCTCTCTTATGGTTATTCACAATTCTTTAAATTAACAGCAGAATTTAAAACACCACCATAAAAATTTATGATTTAACGCTTGTATTGAATTTGCGTTGGGAAGATCAATGCATCGGAGGAAAACAAAAATAAGCGTGTCATTCATTCACTTACTGAACACTACTCTGATGCTCGAATCTGGCGAAACCTGTTTTTATTGAACTTGGTGGTAACCCCAAAGAGATTGATGCCACTGAGCTTGAGATGGATGGAGACAGAGCAGTGGGACAGTCCCTCGAAACGACAGCTTGTCCCTCCGTCCGTCTCATTGTGGGCTTGTCCTGCCAGCCTGATTTTTTTTTCATTAAACCCCCAGAAACCACTGCCTGAGTCCCGATTCTAGGTTTGAACACTAGGTGAATGTAACTTAATGTTTATAGAGCCATGCGTCCTGGTAAGCATGCTTTTTCTTCCATTGGCTTCGGAGACTGTGAGCTATTTGAATTGTTTCCTGTGTTCGGATGTGATGTAGATATAGGCCTAGCATTAGATATCGCCTTGCAATCTTCACAGGACAGCACTTTCAGTTATATGGCTAATTAAGAGTGTTTACAGACCTGTAAATTATAAGCCAATTGGCGGATGTAAACCGCCCCTTGATTTTGATCTAGATCTAGAAGCTAAACGTTCATTCATTGCCATCCGTGTAGGTGCGTGATCTTCAGCTCTCATCACCCTCATGCGATGCGGCCTGCAAGCTTACCGTCACACAGCCAACACTCAAGATAGGCAACACATATATGGGCCTACGTTTCTTCACTAAAATGCTTTCGCACACTGACAGTATTAAAATGCTTTCACACACTGACATCACAAACTTCTCCCATTGACTCTGTTCAGACTTTCTTCTGCCGACTCCTATTATTCATTGTAAATCGCTGAAGAGAGTCAGAAATTGGCGGCTGTGATAGGCCTAAATTACTTTGAAGAAAAAAGTGCGATATATTAATTTTAAGCCACCGTCAGCTGGTCTCAGTTCAGGGTTCAGGCCGAGGCGATCCCGTCTTTAGGCCTACTTGATCTGAAAATTTACATTTGCATTTGGTTTTATGTCTTGTAATTTTCAACGATCTTTTATACATCTAAATCAAGATCCAGCCTTAGTTCTGATTAAATCTGTAAGGAAAGTTATTTCTATTACTTATGTCTACTCTGGATTGGTATTTTATGTATACAGATGAAAGTTAAAGTTTGCGTATGAGTGAATGAGGGTGATAGACATTGTTTGTGTACTAGTGAGTGGGTGAGGATGAAAGAGATTACATATATATATATATACATGTGAGAGAGAGTTTGAGTACTAGAGGCGATGTGTTTATGAGCAATTGAGAGTTATAAGAAAATGAAAATTTTCTTGGACTTCTCATGTATGAATAGATGTATTTGGGTTGAGGTATCTATCTTGAAAATGAGTTGAAGCACGTTACATTTGTTTTTATTTGTGGTTTTATTGTCTGTGCTGTCAAAATGGCTCTGTCACCTCTATGGAGACTACAACATTACGGATTTTCCTGCAGTTAGGGCGAAAAGTAACATTATGGTATATTTCTTCCTTTTCTCCCCAAAATCAGAGAAATCTCCTCCTCTTTCCAAATCTGGTCTGATAGCTATAATATTTGATTCAGTTTCTGTTTGAATAGACGGAGTAGGAAAGGATACTGTTAGTAATTCACTGTGGTGTCTTTAACCCTGAAGGAGTGCTTGAACTACTAGTAGTGGCTGCTGTAACGAAACCGAGAGGCACCTGTGCACTACAAGTAGTGCTGACCTACCTTAAGCGAGAGGTGTGACAGCGCTACAAGCAGTGCATGAACTCGACCCCTCTTTATTTGAATATTTTAGCAATCCTCATATGGAAATTGACCCGGAAATGATCTCTATTTCATTTTGAAATAATAGCCAATGGGATTGCAGGTTATTTGAAGCCTCTACGTCATCTGTAGGCTTTGTTATGGTCCCACAAAGTGACGTGTTACACACTAGCTCACTTGTCTGCGCCAGCCATTGTTCACGTTGCGTTCTCGCTTTTTTGTCTGATTTATTTCATTATCTAAAGCTGATATCATTTACTTCGTTTTAATATCCTTGAGAATTATAACTTTTAAACGTGTTTTTTCCCCTTATGAGGCTGTATTTCGTTGTTATTCATAGCATAGGTTTAATAGTGACACTGTGCTCTGTCATGCTCCCATGTTTACAATCAAACGTCTTCAGCTTGCTGACGTTCCGCGATGCTTCTTCCGGTAAGATGGCGAGCTCCACTAGGGTCAATGTGTTGGGAGTAACTTTGTACATGTGTGCTTTTTGTCTTTTTTTTCCAGGCAAACAAACAGTCTGGATCCACCTCATTACGCCATTCTTATTCTCAGAAAGATCTTGCTAAAGGTTGGAATGATGCTGGTTTTCTGCGGAAATCCCATAGTGTTCAGGTAAGAATTTTAGGAAGTTTCATATCAAGACTTGACATTAATCCCTCTGTTTTAATTTTAAACAAATTTATCTTAAGATTTCAGGGTTCAGATGCAAAGGTGGCAATTAAGTATACAGTTTCTTTGTGGCATTTTTTGATTTCCTTTGCCAGAACTTTTTCATTTTCTATTACAGTCTGTCATCCCTTACCTTATGTTTTAAAGGATTACATTATTTACATAAGAAATATTGTTTTTCGTCTTCAAACAGAACTTTTTGCAAGCCTTTAGTCAGACTCCGCCTGATGAGGAAGAAATTGAAGAAGAGGTTGAAGAACTGGGCCATGCTGAAACCTATGCAGAGTATAAGCCCAGCAAATGTAAGTTTCCATTTCTTGCACCTACCCTCTTCTTGCTATGGTAAAAGAAATCCTCCTAGAATGTAATGTCAATATAATGGAAAGACCTCCTCTGGAAATTGTATTCCTATTTAATTAGGCATGGAAGGAGTTCCACCACAAGCTGATTGCTGATCCTTCATAATGATTACTCATGTTTTGTAGTTCATGACATAAAATTTTTGGCTTCTTTTCTAATTGAGGATCTGAAAAAGTGCCAGTTTAGCTGTGTAATTTTTTTTCCCAATAATTTTTTCATCGCTCTGGTTTCAAACTGCAGGCTTTCTTGGCATTATTCAACGGGGTTTTTCGTATTGTCTTGTGAGCTTGAAAATTATTTATTGGCTAGACCTGCTATAAATTCCTTTTTTTTTTAGTAATAGTTGATCTTGAAATGCCCCGACTGGCGTAAGTCTGGGTTGGGGTATGCTTTAGTCATTAGATGGCTTTTTTTTTTTTCATTTCTTTTTTTTCTTAGTTGGCAGGCCACTTTGAAGGACACTTTCCTTGGCTATTAGGACTGACATTGAATATTACAAATGCTCAGGCTGGCTGTCATTCTTTTACTTTTTCCTACCTGAAGTGAATTTTGGTAAGAAGCATCCAGACCCTGTGGTGGAGACAAGTTCCCTGTCTAGTGTGGAGCCACCAGACATCAGGTACCAGCTGCGTATTTTGGATGAGTGTGTTGATGAAGATGGCAAATTATCTGCATTACAGCTGGAGTCTATTACCTATGCTTGCCAAAGGCATAATACTATTTTGCCCAATGGAGAGAGAGCTGGATATCTCATAGGTGAGACACCTTTTCCCTCTTCTTTTCTTTTGCTCCATTTTACAGGTTTTATTAGATTCTTAAAGGGATATCTTTACTTTTTCTTTCAAAAGATAAGACATAAAGATTGTATTTATTTAGCGCTTTCCACCATTCTGTGAACAGTGCTAAAGCACTTCACAATGCTTCATTCAGACCTGCCTGGTTTTATGAATTTTCAGGACATTTCAAACCCATTACGAAATTTTGAATCTTTGTAAGACAATACGAGAGTTTTGATATTCTGACGGTCGTCTTAATTGGCCTAGGCCAACTGTGCCTCAGGAATTAAGGAGTGTTTTTTAATTTGGATTTCCTTATTTCGTAAGCTAGGACTTTTCACTCAATTCCCTTGCAGGCTATAGTATCAGTTATGATTCGTTTCAAGGACAATAAACAAACTATTGAGCTCAACCATCTCAAGATGCATCAGTAGGGAGCTCTGCATTTGGCGAATGTACAATGTGAATCTGGAGCCTTCGCCTCTCTCTGGCGATGCATTTTGAATCGTCAAACAGCTGGCTTTCTTGAGCTAACGTTTTCGAGCTACATAGGATTTGAGGAGTCTTTTATATTCTTTGAGGATGCAAATTTTGTTGCCTTATAAAAAGAAAGGACACCAGAAACAGTTGGAAAGGCAAACAGAGAGTTGAAGGTCCTAATTTCACCACGTTAAAAGCATCTAACGCTTTTAACTAAGTTATCTGCTGATCTCGACTTACTCACTGGAACTCAATTGTATCTTTATTTTATAGATCTCAGATTAGATCCCAGTGCTGAATCAACATAAGCTTAGATCTAGAATCTAGATCTCGATAAAATATAGAATCTAGACTCAATTTGTATTGCCATAGGCTATTGATGTTTAACTTTGTGTTTCTCGCCCTCGATCGAAGCCGTGGTGCTTTCCTAGGTGTCACAAGCTGGATCTATTCTTCATAAAGATCTAGAAACGAGATTATATCAGCAGAAATTCAATGGTTTTTATTTTTTACTCTTGCAGGTTGTAGTTCTAGATTATAGAGATTGGCCCTTAATATTTATGATATATATCTAGATTGTCTAGATTTGTTCCAAGGCTTGGCTAGATCTAAGGTGCTTAATTTTGTATTTAATTACATTGCGTTAGACAGATTGAAACTGACCAATGTTACCCCTGAGCTCCGAAACCCCTTGAGAAGCTCTTAATAGTGAAAGATAATCAATTGACAACTTTCAGTTCTGCTAAGCTTTTCGTGCAGGCTAATGTCTGCATTTATGGAGGCTTTGTTTATAGTACAATTTATATCTTTTGCAGGACAGATCCAAATTTGTTCTATCTTCTCTTGAGTTTTAACCCATTTATGTTTTTAAAGTTTTATGATGGATTAAAATTCTATAACATTGTAATTCAGTGGAGACGGACTAAGCCGTAGCAGATGTAGAAATTACTAATTTTTGTGATTTATTACTAAAAGTTGCATTTCCCATTTCTAATTTTTCATACAACAACTAGGCAGGTCTGTTTATTCTGTATCATGCATGTGCTCTTCGGAAGTTTAAGTGACTTGCACCATGTTTAGAGCAACAGTACTAGCCTATTGCTAGGTCTTTATTTAATACCTAAGTCAAGTGAAGCAAATAGAGTATATTTTCTTGCATAAGGGGGTGAAAAACAAGTCGCAGTTGGCAGGAATAGAACCAAGGACCTCTCAACCCCAACATTGACACCCTAATCATTGAGCCATCTACCCCTTTTCTCTTTTCTCAAATAATTACAATGTCATTTTTACATGATTTAGAATGAGATGTATGTGTGTATGTGAGAGAGAGGGGGGGAGAAGCATTTAGAAAATGGTGGAAAGGTATTTGGGGGTTGCCTTTTTTTTTTTCATTGAAGTGCATCATCTCTTGCCTCTGAGTGCCTTTTGTGTTCATTTATTGTATTTGACGTTTATTTGTCATTAACTTCCAAGGTCAAACGTGTGTGTGTGCCATTGACCAAGTGTTCATGGCCCAAGTTGCATCAAAAACTGTTTTATAACACCCATTAATGTACCAATAGTCATTGATTAACAGAATTTGAGGTATGAAGTATTTAAAAGAATGAACAACAGACTTGCCAACCCTTTGCGTAATCATTATAGTTTTTGGCCACAAATTCCTTTTCTCGGCCATTCTTCTTTTCCACAATTCGGCTAAAAATTCCAATTTTCAGTTGCAAAAGAATTTTGCGTTTAAAAGAAAAATCTGTGGTAAGATTGTCTAGTCAACTACAGGCAGAGTAAAATATGTGGGTGATAATAATTTGGCAGTGAATCACGCTG
>JAOWAY010026580.1:0-12281 GCA_028565895.1 Goniobranchus geometricus
AACCCGCCCTCATACCTGGCCTCCCCAGCAAAAAATAAGGAAAATGTATAACAAATAGAAAATTGCCAGTATCATGCAGATCAGTGGTCAGAATGAGCTCAAACTTATGGATATAAGAGAAAATAGGCATATTTTACATCAAACACAAGTATTGCACCTTGGAGTAGTAGTCTACCCAACAGGTTGAGTCATGCTTCACAGAGAGGTACTTCTTGGACATGAAACATGAAGCACCTAACGTTGATCTTGACCTTCCTGTGCGGCTTGTCCTTGCCTGCTACTCCAGGATGTGCTCTGTTGTATCGAAGGAATTTTTCCATGCAGACAATTCAGACATGGTTGGAAACAGTTGCTTCTGGAATTTCAGGGAAGTGGTTGCCTGGTGTGAGGCATTGGGGCGGCGTATGGCAGTTGAGCGATAATCACCAATCAGGTCAATGAAGAGTTTCTAGATATATGTTGTGAAAAATATGGGCTTTTTGTCGGCTGCTTCTTATCTATACACATAGATGACAAATGAATTGTAGCATGCCCACACGAACAATTTGATAGAAAGGCAACGGAGCCACCAGTAATGACGGCGTGAGCGATGGAGACGTGTCATTTGATTATTTTTGTGACAACTGCCCTTGTGGTGATAGTAGTCCTCAACAAGCCATGGCATTGGAATTTCATCAAGTGTTCCATCTTTGTTCCTTCTGTTTGCTACCCCAATTTCTGATGGGTCATGAAAGTTAAATGTGATTGGCCTCTGATCCTACCATAACATACAGGTTATGCTGTCCTGACATGGAAAGCAACTATTACCTCTTGCAAGCTTGCCCACCCTCCTCAAGGACAATGTAAAAAAATGTTCTATTCTATTGAAGGTTACCCATTAGTCCTGTTTCCAGCTCAGTCAGCATGTACCGTGCTAATGTCACTTAGTTATAGTACCGATCCATGGCAATAATGTCTTTTTTTTTCCTTCTCACCTAATGTCAAAAGACAAACCACAGTATTTCCTACAATGCCCAGCTCTGTTGCAACCACTAGTGCTGCTCCAGTATAGATTTCAGCGTTGACTTTGTAGACGGTCTGTCTTTGGCAAAGAAAAAACAGTTTTATTCCCCATTTTGGAGGCTTGTCTTTGATATATTGCTTCATAGCCAGTCTATATTTGATGGATATCATACCTCATTAAGGCTCATATATTGTTTTGGCAGGTAGTGATGGCGAAACTTTGGGAGAAGATAGTCAAAAAAGGGATTCTGTTTCAAAAAACAGATTAAGGAATCTGTCGGGCCTTATTATTCCAATAAGCCCGATAGCTGATCTTGATACAAATATACTCCATGTCTATACTGATTCCAATAAAAGCTTTCATTTCTTCAACAGAAGCAGCTTAAGTGAGTGGCAACTTCGGTTTGGCTTTGCCCTGCCTGCAAATTTCAATTGCTTGGTTGCGTTGTTGAGCTGATATCCGTGGCATGGTCCATCTCTGAATTGACAACTTGCTTGGTCATTTTTTGTCTGCTCATTTTATAGAGGATCACAAAAATAACTCACATGAGAAGTTTTGAGCGATTTCTCAAAGAAGTGTTCATGTCCTGACATGATTTAGAACAAATATGAGCCCAAATGTGAGGACTCACTTTGTTGCTCAGGAGTAGAGGTTATGCGTTTCTTTTTTTTTTTTGGAGAGTATAGATGTGGTCTGGTTGCACGTTCCAGAGGATTTGTGCATGACCTGGTCATTTGTCTGGACAACAAAACTACAAACACTTTTAACACCTTTCTTAAATGATCCATCTGTATAGATTACAGGGTCTGAGGGCCTGGAGTTTTCTTAAGCCCACATGAAACCCATGCCATTAAAATGAGTCACTGCGCAACACAATCTGAGAAGCACTCTGTCCATCAATTTGTGGCTGGATGACTTGGGAATCCTTTGTCTTTGGGTCATTGACCCTGACCTACTTTAGTGGGAAACCTTTATACTCTAAAAATGAAATTGACTTGGAAGTTATATTTATTAAAAACTGGAAGAATAGCCGATGAGATTGCAAATTATTCTAATTTCATACATGTCAAATACTTTCATTTTCAACCCACCAATGGGAGCCTGCTTTGCAGGGTTAATGGTCTGAGTAACTTCTGCTCAGACGTTCCCGCCACATCCTTTAAATCATCCTTCTTTATCCTATGATAACTTTTGCCAGGTCTCATTTCACACGCGTGTCATGAAAATCCATTCAATGCCCTCATTGATCTGTTCCAAGTGGCCAACCTTTCTTAAATTCTCCTCAGCCTTTGCCATCCATGACTGGCCTCTCTTTATCCCCGCCCTCTTTCTAGTTGATGAGCTGGATCTTTAAGTACATCCTGGCCTGAGCTAATTTATGTCTGACCGATAAGCTTGGAAGGCCCAGCAGGCAGTTGATGTGTCTCTTGTGCACCCGAGTACAGTTCTCATTGCCACATTGTGCACCTTCTCTAAACTCTCCTCGTCTTTGATAAGGTCAGCAGACTGAGTCTGTAGTCAATGACAAACAAGACCACCAGCTGCATCATCAGGCACAGGATTCTTGGTGGCATGAGTGCACTTGCCATAACCTTGATTGCGCTGATGCCTTCCCTTGCCTTCTTGAATGTGTATCAATATGCTTTCCAAAGGCTAGTGTATAGGCAAAGATAATCCCTAGGTACTGCAAGTCAGTTTCTCTCTCAATGACTTCATAAACCATTGCCAATGATGGAGTTGGATCCTTCACAATTCCGTTGTTCGGGAGCATAAAAAAACCTGAGCCTTTGCAAGGTTGGTAATGACATTGGTCTCCTCACACCCTTCTTGGATGACATCAAGCCTTTGTTGTAGTTCCTGGGCAATTTCCATTCTATCGCATCCATGCTCATAGGCTGTTGCATCCTGTTACATCATCTGCAAAGGTCAAGGTTCTTCTCATCTGACTGCCGTCATCATTGGCCAACTCTGCCATGTAGATGTTGAACAACAGGAGAGAAAGTGATGCCCCTGAGGGAGCCTTGGTGTTATCTCCTGAGGGTCTGATGTCGAGGTACCACATTTCCGTGCTTCCTTCCTTTATCACATTGAACCAGCAGCCCATCGCATAAGGAATGGATCCAGGCTCATGTCCATCATTTATACATTAGTTTCTCATAGTCCACTCTGTTATACTCATCATCTTGTTATACTCATCATCTAGGTTTATTACAGCTATAACAGCCTCTTCCTTTGCCTGGAACTCTTTGTAAATGTCTAAGCCATGCCAGCAGCATTGATGGTAGTGTTCCTTCCTGGCCTATAGCTGCCTAATCCATTTGGGAGAAGTTCCCCACTTTCCAGCTTGAAGGATGTCCCTCTCGCTACGACTTTTTCCAGGACCTTACCATAAACATTCTGCATTTTTATTACCATTTAACTGTCTAAGGCACCATGATCTTTCCCAGGTTTTGGTATGGGTGCCAAAAAACAATTAAGCCATTCCTTGGGGATCAGTCCTGGTTGAATGCTGTTATTCATCTCATTGGTCATTTCTCCTAAATCATCATCCAATAGATTCTTTGGAAGGCTTTACCGCACTCCCTCTGGTCCTCCTGCACTCTCCTCTGAGGTCTTAATGATTTTTCTGACCTCTTCTACTGCCGGGGGATATGGACGTTTGAAGTCTGGACAGCCTTCATCTACAATTTCCTTGGCTTGTTTCCTGGCATCCAAGTTTCCTTGATCAGATTGCTGCAAGAATTACTGTAAAAAGGCCTGACCTCTGTCATCATCATTTATAAGTGCACATTCATTGCTATTCTTGATGTTCTTTGCAGTAGAAGCTTTTTATCTGGGAATCTTCAGCAAATTGTTATAGTTCTCTCCGAGGAAAATATAGCCAAGTCTTCTGGCTATTGGTGGCGTTCCTCTGAACCACAAGCAAGATTTCTTGTGGCCATTGTGTACCCACGATACATCTGCCAAACTTAAATCTGTCACTAATGTGTTGCAAGATTTTATTAATCTTTGCCTGTGAGGTGCTCCTGACATTATGTCTAAAGTGTTGCTGAGGACCACATTAAAATTCCCCAATATGACAAGATAGATTGATCGTTTTGTACTGTTTTTTCCAGGACTGCTTTCCATTGCCTCAAAAAAATCAGTTTTTTCAAAACAATGCACAGCCAATAGATATTAGTGATGCATAAACTGGCTTTCTTTTTCATTTGTAAAGTTGTCACTTGAATCCTTTCATCTTCACAAATTATTTGAATATTTTCAGGCTAGACCTTCTTGCCAAATAGCAATGCAAGGCTTTTACTACAATGTCCCTGTCGCTAATACACAGATCCGCCCCACTTTTTGATTAGATCTTTGTCTTTGTCGCCTTAGTATGTTTACTGTAGAGCAGCCACTGTACATTTTTTCTTCTTTTAATTTTTTTCAGGACGGCTTTTTGATTTCATGCTTTTCTTAAACCCTGCTCCTTCCATGTCGAAAGCTAAACATTAATTATTTCCTCAATTTACTAATGACCATTCTTTTTGACTCCATTGTCAACTTTACTCTATTGTGGTGAGTTCGCATCATCTTTTGAAAAGTTGCTCATAGTTCCCTGATCAGAGATCTTGCCTGTTCCAGGAACCTGTTGAGGGTTCTGCCTTCTCCACTTGAGTTCTCTCTGAAATGTCTGCTCTGCCGGCTGCCCTTCCTGTTGTGCTCCTTTCCCAGCTTTGGCCTCCTTCCTATCCTACGCTACTTCTGTCTCTGATTCAAAGACGCCCTCCTCACTAGAACCTCTATGCTGATGGCTGCCCATACTATCCCGGTTAATGGAAGACTTTTTAAGTTTCTTGGACGCTGTGCTCTCTTCCTGATTTCTGGCCTCCTTCCTATCTGATTCAGGATATGCCTCCGTTTCTGTTACGCTCTTCAATTGCTTGCCTTATTTATGTATCTAAGTATGATTTAGGGACATTTCCATTTATATCTACTTTTGGGGTTTCGTCTCCATTGTCGCTTTTACCAAAAAAAAAAAAAAAGGGTTTCACGAAAAGAGAGGATGGTCCTTTCAGCCAACATAACAACATTGACCAGGAGGTTTACTCTCCATTCTCCAGAGGTAGGGTAGATGCTCCACAAGCCCCAGTATGGGCTCAAAGTATGGATCCCTGCTCACCGCATACCTTGGCGGCAAAGAAAATTGAAAATTTGTCAGCGCCTTCACCAACATCTTTGGGCAATGGAAAGACTGGCAGGACAGACTTGGCAATAGGGCAGGCTCCCAAGAGGGATGGGTTCAACATCCAAACAGGAGGAAGCGAGAGAGGGGAGAGAAGGTCAAACAGTTGTTTTATCCCTGTCTGTCTGCAAGCCAATAATTTCTCTTTTATCTGTCACTTCCCCATCAGGTTTTCCACTCATGTCCTGAAGGATGATCCCATGTGTGGCATGTGTTGTGTCTAGACCAGAAAGGGTTTCCTTAGCTAGGTTGAAAGTATCCTGGCAGAAATGGGTTACCAGGTTGTTGTCTGTTCTGATCTGCTGAGAAAGAATGTGGTCACAGTTAGTAATGCTGTCAAGATATGACAGTCTCGATTTCCAGAATCGCTGAATATGAAATGGTGCTCAATATTTAGTAAATGAGTTGGGCACTTCCTGTAATGTGTCTTACTTACTGATACCCAGGAGTACATGCTTGGGCATCTTCCAGTGTCCATTGGATACACAATAGCAAATGTCATCTGCTAGCAATGTACTGAGTTGTTCTTGTTTAACTGTTCTTTATACCCATGCATTCTTTGTGAGCAAAAGACACAGGAAGTTTAACATAACATTTGGAGGTTTGACAGTTTCAGACCGAAGATCCTCAGCAGTTGGAGGCCAAGGTAAATCAGCCGTGTTTAAGGCATCAATAATCTGCTTACAAAGGAGGATTGATGCTTCTTTGAGCCATTTTTGATCTGAAGAAGTCATTTCAAATGCTTTTTCTACTGCAGAGTCCTTGGGTAACTTGGCAGAATAAACAAGTTCATCTCTGTACCTGGGCTGCCAGAATTTGGTTCTGTACCCAAATTCTTTTTGGACTTTTTGCTTTTATTTTGATGGTCTTATAATCAGGATTTTATGCCTCTGGGTGATTTAACAGCAGGTTGCTAAGTTATTATTCTCTCAGCATTGTAACTCTTTCCACTTGGGGTTGTGGAACGGTTGTTTGTCCAATGTAGTTTTAAATCCATTGCATTGGTTTTTTGTCTGCTGTAAGATTTTCTGGGAGTTTGCTGTTTGAGTGGTGTATCATATTTTCTCGTGTACTCTCTCCAGCAAGAATCATTGTAGTTCCCTTCCTGGCCAATCCGACTGAAGTTTTGAAGTAATCCTGTTAATTTTTAGTCACCTTTTCTTAAAGCTGCTTCTAGCACAGATAATTTTGCTGCCTCAGTGACACATTTGATTAGTTTATATCTCATTCTTTTGAAAAGCTTTCATTCTCTTTTGCAAATCATGCACTGGTTAGTTGGCAATAGTCTGCAGTATGTGCCTATCTCCTTTTTTGGAACACTACGTGAAGATTTGTCAAATGTTCTGTGAACTGCTGAAGAGCGCTTTCTCATTGATTTAACAATAATGTATAATTGATAGCACACTATAGGATATCCATGAACATTCGGTATATACTGCATAGGAAATGATGCACAAATAGCAGTCAATTTATCAGCATCATCGGGAACTTGTCTTCTGATGTTTGCAATATTTTGCATTCCATCCCAGATGGCTTGGTTCAATAAGGTGAAGTTTCCTGGATTTTTAAGATTTAAATTGGGAATTATCAAGTCTTGACACCTGAATGTGTCCCTTTTCTGTCTCTCCTATATACAACCGGTTTTTCTTCAGCCATTATGTCATTATTCTATTAATTGTATTGAATGGTATTTACTGAGATAAGAATTATGAGTTCAAAAGTGATGGAATTTTTGGTGCAATATGCATGAAAGGGTTAATGGAAGTTCAGCAGCATTCTTTTACCTTATAATCTGAAAATGGAAAGGAAACATGACAATTCCTGTCAGCCAAACATACATTCTTGTATTTTGTACTGTAACAGTGTTGAAAATATAAATAATCCAGACTCCTTGCACACTTTATTAATTTTAAATACAATGGATATTTTAGTTAGTGTTTTTGCCATGTAACAAAAATTTGAATACCAGTGAATTATTACTGCTTCCAGATATTTAAAAGGCAAAGCCTTTCCGCTTTCTTTTGAGTACCAACAAGTCGACATTTGCTTTTAAGAAGATGGAAGTTATGACTCAAAAGAGAATCACACCCCTTCATTTGAGTGTTCGTTAGGAACTGACTACACGAGGAAATTACACGGGTAGCTAACACTCCCAAAGAAATACACTACCACCAGCTCACATGCGTTAAGAAATCTCAATCTTTGTCCTTTGTGACGGTTTCAACTTCCATGTGCAAATTCACAATCATCCATATCCTTCACTTCATCTTTATCTGCTTTGCCTGCACCTCCAAGTCTTTTCCATCCCACAGGTCCATGTCCAGGGTCTGGTGCTGCAGATCAGTGCTCACCAACTAACCTGCCCATGATGGGTCTTAACTTGAAGGTTTGTTGTAGCAATTGCACCATGGGCCCTTTACTCTTTCCATCTTTGTGTCCTGTAAGAGCAAGATATCGAAATTGCAGCATTACGTCTCCAGTTCTCCACCTCTCTGCTTTGCACTCCGGCAATTCCAGTACCCTACATTTATGTTCTTGAGCCACACCCTTTCAACCATTCCTCATTCTTTCCTTTTTTCATCTCTCCTCTTCCTTTTGCCACCTCTATATCCTCTCCTCTTTCCCTCAGATTCCTCGTTGATAGAATTGGATATCGCGGAAGCACAAGCTCTGTAGCTTCTACACCATTTAGAAAAAGAGTTCCATAGTTAATTTGCAAATGTAAAGTGGGTGTGTAGAATGTCACACTGGCAGAGCCCCTTATCAGGAAAGGGGCAGGGGATGCCCTTGACAAAAGTGTCTTGGAGTCCATGTGCCTGGCACTACCCTCATATGTCACGACGCACACACTTGTAACTGCCTATCCCACAGCCATTCAGCCCATCAGCATGATGCTCACGTTGCTCAACTCTAGGCTTGGGTATACTTTTCATAGAGGATGTCTCTTCTAGATCCATTGCGCTCTGTTCCTGAACTGTGTGGTTTGGGTTAACAGTGACACCTCTGGAAGGGTGTGGCTCTTTGTTCGTGCACAACAGTGGCCAGATCATGGACTTATGCCTTGAGATGACCGCCACTTTCACTTGACTTGTTTATTAACATGCCTCTTTCTCGATTTAGAGATAACTTGGTGGCTAGCTTTAGTGCCCTGTTCACTGAGAAGCCCAAGTCCAAACCTACTTCATATGAATGTAAAGGACTTTGTCAGGACCTATTGGATCTGTAGGTGAAATTGATGTGTGTACTTTATTAAACCATAAGTTTAGTGTTTCAACTTTGTCCTTGATGTGTTGTGCTTTTCCAGTTGAAGCTTTTTGTTATGAGTACAGGCGTTGTCCTCATCTACAATTGTCCCAGTTATCATCTTGTAAAGACTGAGATATTTATGAAAGTGGTTGTCGACAAGAGATTGACCATGATAGACCTATGAGTAATGATCCCTGACATTGGTGTTGAACTTATATGTGAGATGCAGGAGAAAGTAATTTTTTTATTTTATGTCTTCCACTCTCTCCCAAAACTTTGATGTATCATGAAGTGTGTCACTGAAAATTAAACAGGATTGATTGTAGTCTAAGTTTTCCTCCAAACCTTTGATTCACCTCCAATTTCCTCCATAATTTTTCATGAGATTCCCTAAGTCTGTCAAATTCATATCTAAATCATGTCCAAGCAGATTTTTGCCTTTGCTGTTGAAAGCCGAGGTAGTGCCCCAACGCATAACAGAGTGGAAACGGGTATTGCTCTTGATTGCTGCTCCCTAAGACTTGTACATATGGCATTTCTGTGATAGAATTTCTAATTCTTTTGTGACAGTATTGTGAAACGCACCTATCAGTATGACTCTGACGTCCACATCAACAGTGTATACATGGACTGTCTTTGCCCCACACACAAGTGCATTCAAAACAGGGATCATAATTCTGGTATCAGCTCTGTGGTTGCAGGGGAGCATATGACTGTTGATTTCAAATGATGCAACTGTGTTCCCTGTTGTAACATAAATACTTTTGTCAGATAACCAGTTTATCTGCCAAAAACTCAAACAGGTCTGTCTTGTTTGTTGCATTATGAAGGAACTCCATCCACTTCCCGGATCCTTTAATCCTCCTGACACTTTCCTTCAGACACTCTTCCCATGCTTTTCCTGTGTCCCACATTATGTCTATTCTCAATGCTGTCTGCAACTGATGTTCTAAGAATGGCGAAAATACCATGCCTGCATACTTATTAAATGTACTTACAGCAGACGGTGGCAGGCTGTGGACCATAACAGCCCCATCAATAACTTGCAATCATAGGTTGGCGGAGGATCATTTCCTTCAGATGTGTTGAGGTTTTCCACCTGATTTTTGCTTGGTAAATGAAGTTTTCCTAAATCTAATGGTAAAGGAGGGAAAGACTGAATCTCATAAATGAAAAATTCATCGAGGTGGCTATCCCAAATTTGCAAAGCAACAAACAGCTGGGTGAAGAGTGCTGTGCTGTTTTGAAGTTATACAATTTGTTCTTTTGGCTTTAAGATACCAAATGAATTTTTTATGGGGCAATAAATTGAGTTCAGTCTTCAAATACAGTCTTGACAAACAGCTTCTTTTGATGTTTAGCCATATCTTCCAATTCTTTTAGAGCCACAATAGCAAATTTGTCAAAACAGTTGCAGTTTTCAAGACTAACTAGCTCTTGAAACTCATCTAAAAATGTATTACCCAATCTATTGATTGTGTCTGAGAGTAATCACTTGTTTTTGAAATGTCTTCTGTGTTGTGAAGTCTTGTTTGTGGTGGGTAAGTTGATCTTCTCACTGACTATGGAGATATTGATCCTGGAATTCAGTGACCATTCCAGATACCTTTGGTCCTGACAGCATTCATCATCAAAATGCCGCAGGGCTATTGGTGATCCCAGTAACTCCACCTGAACTTTTTATGATCTTGTTTTCCTTTTCATGTGCGTTGTCAAATGGAATAGCAGAGAATACTCTTTTTGTTTTGAAGCAACCCATTTACCTTCTTGAGTCGGGAAGTGATTTTAAGTCTCTAATGTGGACTGATGCCCATCTGGCATAATTTGTGTGATCCATTAAAAGAAAGAAAGGTATCACTTCTTCCAATACTTCAACATACAATGAGAAGTTTTTCTCTATGTGGGCTGAGCAGAAGAAAAGAATGAGCGTTTCAAACCTTTCAATAAGATCCTGAAATTTGAACGTGGGTTACCTATCTGCATGTCCTTCCTCCATGTCATGAATGAGCTGTTATTGGTTGCTCCATTTGTCTTCATGAATGCTGCCTTGAGGAGGGCACATGGAGTCAAGAGAAACCTGGTGGGCATGTCTCGTCATGTAAATTGTGTCACTTCTAGATATGAACCTGCGGTACCTATGGATGCCACCTCCATCTCCGTAAGTGCTGTTGTCCTCCCAGATCTCTCCAAGATATTTGTTAGGGTATTTAAGAGGGTCATTTTCGTGTGGAAACTGCTAAGCATAACGATATATAACTTCCCACCATTTGTGTAGGGCTATTTCCACTCAACAAATTTAGCAATAGCAAAAAGAGGCTGATCAAAAGTTGTGACTAGAATCTGTCCTGGATTGAGAAGTTCATTAGTATTTTTCACTACGTCCATTCTGTGTTTCACCATGGCTGATGTGGCTGATTTTTTCATAAAATGTAGGTAGGAAAGCATATAATGCTGGATGATCCTCAACTGGAGTTTGAAGAGAAGAATGGTAGGAAGACCATGCAATGGCAACATCTTTTTTAAGATTCTTATGAGATAATAGAGGCAATGTGTGCTTCGACCACTGTTCTTCTTCATATTTTGCCTGGTTTAGACATCACTGAGGCCATACCACATTGCATCAGGTACCTCAACAATGCTGGTTTCTAAGGCAACAGCTAGAACGTAGGAGTAACAAGTGGGCAGAACCTGAGACCTACCAGATGGTAGAAATTTCAGTTGTGGTCTACTCTCACCTTCTTCAGAACATTTAGGAATCTGAAAAAGACTGACAGTTCCATGAAATGATGATGATGACGTTGTGGAGGTTGGGTTGTGGTCAAGATTATCCAGTTCACCTACTGTAAACAAGCCTTTGTGTAAACATGATAGTGTCACAATACCTTCCTCTTTGAATCGTTCATATGTCGATACAGCAATCTGATCCTCTAAATCTATAGTCCTGTCATATGAAATTCCCAAACCTATGCTGCGTAATTGTTAAATAAGACATTTGTTTCTGCTCATTGAATAAACACACAAACTTATATACACTGCAATCGGTGTCTCCTGTTGTAACATGTGTCTGATCTGTACTGTATCAGTAACGTTTTTCTTTGTGTTGAAAAAAATTGTCTAGCCAATTATGAGGCACACTTGTAAATCACAGTCTTTCAGAGTTGGTCCATTTAAAATCACTGCAACAAGTAGCTTAAGGTTTGCTGCTGGGTGTGAATTTTCCTTCCGTAAAATGTCCCATTAATCAGAAACTTTGCCAAACATGTCCTTTCTCACAATGGCTGCCGCCTTAGACAGAATAAGAGTATCATAGGAAAAGTGTCCTCTATTCATTGATTCATTCAAGATATTTCTTTAAAAACAAAACAAACATACAAAAACATTTCATTCATCAAATTGTTCTTGTGCAGTAAGGAAAGCCTCATGTTTTTTCTTTCAATCTAGATCTATTTATTGTTTTATGAAGGCCTCGTTCTCCTAAATGCTTCCCATACATATGGTGATTGTCATTCGACCTGAACAAAAATATTCTGACAAGCACACGTTCTTCAATGTGCCATTTCATCTCAACAAATGCCATTGATCCATTCATTCTTTAATCTGTACCTTCCTCTGCAATGCCTACATTCTGCTGTCTGAGACTAGAGACATGGTGGCACAGACGGACAAGGACAGCAGCTTGCTAAATGTGGTCACATTACACCGGACAGGACGAGACAGCAACATTGTTTTTCTTGTATGTTTTGTTTTGGTTTTTGTTTTTTTTTGTGTTTTTTTTTTTTTGGGGGAGGGGAGTGATTTCTGTTTTTG
>JAOWAY010026691.1:0-18990 GCA_028565895.1 Goniobranchus geometricus
AGAAAAGGCATGTGACGGATTGGCAAAATGGTTGGGAGTGGAGAATGTTAACCATCTGATAAGAAGAGCTACTTTCGGTCGAGCAGTGTGGAAGGACACGATAGTCAACCTTATTCAGCATGGCACATGATGATGATGATTATTAATTATTAAGATTATCTTACACTGAAAAAGCAAATATTTGCGACCTTGCTTATCAAGCACAGGCAACAGCTTGGGGAGTGCACAGAGAAAGCTTTTAGTGGGTACTTTCTTTGAGGCTTTTTCCTGAAAAGAATAAAATGGTAACAAATCCCTATCTTAGAACAGTTGGTTTGTACAAATGTTTTATGAATTTTTATATGCTGGTTTTGAAAATGCAATCATTTTTCCAATTTGAGCAATATTTTGCATTTTGACATGAATGTTATTAGTGTTTTGGCAGTTATTACAAATTTGCTACTTTTGAATATGAATCTAGATCTAGATTCTAGAATGGAAATACATAATAAGTTATGGATTACTCAATTTTAAAGCAAAACAAGACAAAACCTGTGACGTTTCCGACATATGTCCTACATTAGACAAAGAAACACAGGGACAATATGCAAATAGAATAACAACAATACCAATAAATATGACAACAATATCTTAGCTGTGCGAATCTGTCTCTTCCAATATCAACTGTGACTCCCAATATTGACTTCCTGCGAGCCATTGATATTGGAGGAGACCGATTCACACAGCTAAGATATCGTTTACATAATTTATTGATATTACTGTTATTCTATTTGCAAATTGTCCCTGTGTTTCTTTGTCTGATGAAGGACATATGTCCGAAACGTCACATGTTTTGTCTTGTTTTGCCTTGATATTGAGTAATCCCTAACTTTTAAAGTATTCTGGCAGGTGAGTTAGTGTCCATATACTGTCTGTCACCTTTGTGCTCACTTCAAGCATGAAAAAGAATTCAGCTTCAAAGACCTAACACTTTATAAGGGAAGCTTGACTTTTCAAACCAACAAGTGCAAGCATTCTTTGTGACCGTCAAATTGGGAAAATGTTAAGTCTTTAACATACCTGTCAACACTTACGTGGGTTTTCCAGACCTCCCAAGCCTCCCCATTTTCCGGGGAGTCTCCCCGATATTTTTGCTCAAAACCCCTCCCTCCCCACGTATACCCAAAATCTCCCCGTTTCCCAGTTTGGCCGAGGATTTGGGTCCCGATCGTGTGAACAAGACAAATCTGATGGTTCAAATTTAAAATCAGTCAAGTTCATGAAGGCCCGCTCAAGACCTAGTCTAATTTTTTCCTTTGTTGATGGAGGAAGCCTGTTCAATACTGGTCTGGAATGAAAAATACTTAACACACAGTGCATTAAATTAGCATTTTAACTTAATACACACAAATTGATAAATTTACGATAATCTCCCCGGATTTCGTCAAATCTCCCCTGATTTTCTCTCAAATCTCCCCATGTCCGAAATTGAGAAGTTGGGAGGTCTGCATGTGTGCTTCATGAGCATTTTGGTCTTTCTTTTTCCTGTGACCCTTTTGATTCCATCCAAATCGTCGTGCCTGTTATATGTATGTATTTATAGGTATTTCCAGCCTTTCCCTATGTGACCAGGTTATTAAAGCTCTCAACGATGGAGTGAAAGGTCTTTGGTTCTATGCCAGCAGAGTTCTTGGGAAAGGCTCTTAGAACATATGCTGTACCTCACTCTCAGCTAGGTTTAAATTGGATAGCAGCTCTGCTGTAGAGTGAGTATGTAGAAACCGGCATATTATCCAGGTGGAACAACTATCATCTGTTCTGTTTTATGCCTTGGAGCAAAGTGGAGATGCGTTACAGCTTCATGAGCTTTGAAGGAAGTAGGTATTTGTCTTAACGTGCACCATTTGAGTATGTTCAGGTCTTGATTATTTAATTCAACATTTACAGCCTTTAGATCAACTGTAAATTCAAAGTAAGCTGAGATTTGTAGGAAAACCCTATTTTCTTTCAGGATGATCTGGAGGCCAGCTTGGAAGTCAGCAAGTCGCATTTCGAGGGGCTTCAGAAGGAACACGAAGACGTCACTGCCAGTAAGCAGCAGATGGAGGAGGAAGTGAGCCAGTTGAACTCTGAACTTGCTAAGACTAAGTCTGACCTCGAGGAAGCCCACCGTCAGCTGGAGGTCATCAAAAGTGACCACGCAGATCAGGTCAGGAGTCTCCAGGCCCAAACTGAGACTCTTGCTGCAGAATTGGCGGAGAAAACTTCTTTGCTCTCAGAGGCTACTCAGAAGTTGTCTGTCTCAAATACAGATTTGGAAGAACTGAAGAATTCTCTTGAGGTCAGCAAAGATAAATGTACAGATCAAGACCTGCAGCTGAAGCAGCTGAGAAGAGAGTTGGAGGTTTCCCGGCAGGGACAGAGTGAGAGTGGGAAGGAGTTTGAAGAGAATATTCAGTCTTTTCTGACTCAGATATCAGAACTCGAAGCAGAACTGGCCGCCCAGCGAAAGCTCAATGAAGAGCAAGCGACAAACATCTCTGAGTTAACTGGTGCTTTGAAATCCAAGGAGGATGATCTTAAAAGTGTTCAGGGTGATCGCGATGAGCTAAAGACATCTTTAGAGAGTGTGCAAAGTGACTTAGAAGCAGTTGGTGAGAAGCTTAAGACTATGTCAGAAAATTTCGAAATTGAAAGGAAAGCGAAGGAAGGCTCTGAAAGTGATGCTTCCAACCTTTCATCTGAAGTAGATGCCTTGAAGGAATGTCTTAAGGAGAAGGATGCACAGTTTCAAGCCTTAGGAGAGGAGAAGAACAAAAGTCTTTCAGTCTTACAGAGTGATTTAGAAAGTGCAAATTCATGTGTGGAGAAACTTAAATCCGTCATTGATTCAAAGGATTGTGAATTGTCAGAGTTCAAAGAAAACTGTAAACAACTGCAGGAGCAGGTCTCTTCTATGTCGAGTGAATTGGACGCATCGACTGTCAAGTTGTCCGAATTCAAAGACTTGAACAATACCCTTCAGAATCAAATTTCTCAGTATGATGAAAAGTTGTCCTCCATGTCAGAGTCACTGGACGAGGACTCACGCCAAGCACAGCAAGTCATTGAGAAACTCCAAGAGGAGAGGGAGACGCAGGATGCCCTGGCTGCTTCTCTGGAGAGACAGCTGGTCAGCCTTGAGGCAGAAATCAAAGCCACGAGGGAAGCTGGCCTTGAGAAAGATGTCCAGCTCAGCCTTCTTCAGACAGCTCTTTCAGATGAGGAGTGTCGGACCAGCAGCCTGCATTCTGTCATCATCCGGCACCAAAGGGAACAAGTGGAAAAAGACGAGAAGGTGAGGGCTTTATATGAGAATAATCAGCTTGCCTTAGAGGACATGTGTAACCTTCAAACCTCATTTGAATCTGTTCAGAATGACAAGCATGCTTTACAATCATCTGTTGACACTCTCACCTCATCACTTCACGAGGCATCTTTGCATGCACAATCTCTGTCTGACAACTGCCATCACCTCAAGCAGTCTCTCTCTGATAAAGAACTCGAATGTTCTCAACTGTCCTCTCAGCTCATTTCTTTGCAATCATCCATAGAAGACAGGCATGCCCAGTTTCTGTCTGAGACCAGTGGTCTTCAGGAACTGTATGATCAAGAGCATGACAAGTATATTTCATGTTTGCATAATTTTGAACAGTTACAGAAAGACCATGACTGTGTGAAAATTGATTTACAATCATTGCTCAGTAAGTTAGAAGAAAAAGACAGCCTCATAGAATCGACGAGTGGTAGGGCTGACAGTTTAAAACAAGAATTACATGACAGTCATGACCAAGTCTCTCGATTAAACAAGTCTTTAAGCTCCTCTCAAGTTAAAGTAGATGAGCTCTCCGCAGCTTTAGATGCTAGAGATACTTCTTTGCATCAACAGGTGCTTGATTTGACTTCTCAGCTCTCTTTGGAAGGAGAGAGAAAGGATGAGCTGAATAGACGAGTCATGGAGGTTGAGAAAGAAATGAGTACGCGGCAGAGTCAATGGGAAGAAGGCCAGGCATCTCTGCAATCTGATATTGACGAAAAAGACAAACTGGTGTCTGAGTATGTTAAGTCTGTAAGCGATTTGCAGGAAAGAAATCAAGAGATTATGTCCTCCTTAACCATTGAGCGGGAACAGAACTCGCAGGAAAAGGACCGTTTGGAAGAAGAAATTTCACAGAGAGACAAGAAGATGGAGTTGCTGGAGAGAGATTACGAAGAAAAAGTTAAACTGCTAGCAGAGGTTGCTCAGAAACTCAGAGATGAAGAGAAGACTTTCGAGGCTGTTGTTGCTGAGAAAGAGGAAATTGAGAAGAAGTTGGAATTCTCTGGTAGGATAGAAATTGAATTATCTGGTAAGGTGGACGAGTTGGTGAAAGAAAAATCAGAATTGTTAGCTCAACAAGAAGGACTTAAGACACAGCTAGAGAGTGCAGAAGGCAAAGTCGGGGACCAACAGTCTGAGATATTGAGATTGAGAGAGGAAAATCAATTGTTGAGTGAGAAATGTGAAGATTTGGGTGCTCAGAATAATAAACTAGTCAAAGACAACGAAGCTGTCTCAGAAAATCTATCTTGTTTAGAGAAAAATGTTCATATTTTATCTACAGAGAAAAGTGCCTTACTTGAAAGTTGTGATGAAAAACAGTATTTATTAAATCAAACACAGGCTGACTTTGAAAAGCAGCTTGTTGAGAAAGAAAGTATTATTCAACAATCATTGTATAAATTGAAAGCAGTCCATTTTACAATTTATAATCTTCCTTTGTATAGTGAAATATCTTGTACAGATTCTACGTTAGATTCATTGGAAAGTGTGGTTGATAGCTTAACATTGTGCATTCCTGTTGTTTGTGAAAGTTTTGTGAAAGAGAAAGATCTTCTTTCTGAAAAAGAAAAAGAATTGGAATTGTCACGGGACAAAAGCCTTGAAGCGATCAAGACTCTAGAGGCTAAACATGAAGAGGAAATGAAAGAAAATGAAACCAAAATTATCAGCCTGCAGGAAAGCTGTGACGCTAAGAACATAAATATTGAGGAGCTGCAGGAGAGATTGAAGGTCTCAGGGGACAAGATGTTAAAACTTGAGATAGATCTGGAGACCACTTGTAAGAAGATTGAAGAACATGAATCCAATCACCAGCGTCTGGAGCAGGAATTGACTGCTGAAGGTATAGCCAAAGATCAGGCCTTGTCCCATGGTCACTTTTGGAAAGAAACACATGATACTCTAGTCAATGAAATGGAAGCCTTGAAAGTGGAAAAAATTGACTTTGAGAAACATCTCGGTGAGAAAATAGAAAAGTTGATAGTTGAGCGAGATACTTTGTCGCAGGAAGTTTGTCAGTGTGAAATCAGAGCTCTGAAGGCTGAGGAAAATTTGTCTAGTCTTTCATCTCATGCAGAAGATCTCCAAATGCAGCTATCAAATTTGAAAGACAATCTCACTTCTGCTACTGCTGAGTGCTCTGGATATGAAGAAGCCTTGGAGGCTGCCAATAAAAAGGTGACGTCCTTGGAAAGAGATAACAATCAATTGCACATGTCTTTGGGAAACCTCCAGCAAATGCTGGACAATTTCCAACAGGAGATGCAGACTACAGTTGAATCATTGAATTTAGATGTAGAAGAAAAAATGCATGTCATTGAAGATTTGAAAGACGAATTTAGACGTGAGAGTGATAAAGTGTCAGAGTTGACATTGAGAATGGAAGAAAAGGATGCCAGAATTACTGAAATGAGAGACAAGACTATGAATCAAGACAAGACAATCAAAGAGTTGAACGATGTTATTGATAGTCAAAACAGTACAATGACAGATTTGAAAAGTCAATATGAAGAAAAGACTAATGAAGCACAGGACATCAAAGGTTCTGTTGAAGATCTAATTCATCTGAAGGATGAACTTCGAAAAAGCCTTGAAATTCAGCAGAAGAAGCTAAACCTCTGTCTGTCCTCTTGTAGCACCCATGAACAGCATGCTGAGGAATTGAGTGAGAACCTAAGTATCGTTATGACTCAGCATCATATGTCCTTAGACCAACTTGCCTCTGCCAAAGACGAAGTCAGCTGTTTGAGAAATGAGAAGGATCAGTGTCATGAGAGAAATCGGGAATTAACTCTCCAAGTCGAAACCCTTGAATTCAAACTTCAAGAAAAAGAAACTGCTTTGAAAAAAGCGTCTTCTGAGCTAAATGAAAGCATGGTGGAGCAGAACACCTTGAAAGAAAGTCTAGAAGGGGTCAGGCAACTGTATGAAACATCCCTAGATAACAATAGGGAATTGACGAAGTCTGTTCAGGAAGCTAAGGAAGCAGAAGACTCGAAGCAGAAGGATTGTGAACAGCTTGACTTGAAAATCAAGCAGCTTACCTCTGACCTGTGTAGGATAAGTGAAGAACTGGAAGAAGAAAAACGCAAAATGAAAACATCAATGTCTGAGTCTACTATCAAGGAGGGTGTGATTGTGAGTTTGAAAGAGGAATTGTCGGTAAAGATAAGTGACCTTGTAGAGAAAGAAAAGAATCTAGAAAGCTTTCAACAAAAGCTCATTGAAATCAATAATCTGTTGAGCCAAAAGTCGGATGAGTGTGCTAGTCATGTGGATGAGATTGGTGTACAAAAAGATGCGGTGAACAATCTTCAAGGAGAGAAGAAGAAGCTGGAAGAGTGCTTAAGTTTGAGGAATATGGAGTTGGACAAAACACAACAGGCCCTGGAGAAAATGTCACTGTTACATGATGAGAAAGAGGCTTCTTGTGTGAGCGTTAGAACAGAACTTGAGTCAATATATAAGGATGTGGAGGAGAAGAGCCAAACTGTCGAGAAATTACAAACAGAAATTGGACATAAAGAAAATGAAAGCAGTCAGCTGAAAAATGAGCTGGTGGATATCAACAGAGCATTGGCTGATTTGAATCAAGTGAACAACGACCTTGAAAGGAGATACAAAGAGCTAGAAGGAGAGTATGAAAACCACCAAAATGAGCTAGAGAAGAAAAATATTTTGTTAGCAGATTTGCAAGAAGAGAAGTCTAAGGAAATTGAACAGGTGGTTACCCGTCATGGAAAAATGAGTCAGGAATGGGATGCAAAAGCACAGCATTATGAGAGTATCTTAAAAGATTTCCGTAGTCAGATAGAAGAGCAGGGGGGTGTTTTGAGCTCGAAGGACGTGGCCCTGGATGAAATTCGCACAGAGCTTGGAAAAAGGGTTTGTGAAAAGCAGCACCTTGAGGACCAAATGGCTGTAATGGTGAAGGAGAGGGATTCAAGCCAGAAAGAGTGTGCTGACTTGACAGCCAAATTACTGGAGCATGAAGCACTGATAACAGAAAAGCAAGAGCTCGTTGTCAATTTTGAGGAAAGATGCTGCAGTCTGGAACTCGAAGTGAAGAAACTGAAGACTCAGATCTCAGAATTGGAGGAGTTTGAGGAGAAATTGAAAGGTGAAAATGAAACTAAGGAGGAAGCAATCCTAGCCCTTAAGGCCCAGGCTGAGGAAACGGCAAAGGCCCAAGACAGCCTGAACACAACTGTTGAGGAATTAAGACAAGTCCTTAGTTCCGTACAATGTCAATATGAAACTTCTAAAGAAGAAGTGGAGGAAAAGACAGAAGCTTTAGAAAGCATGGCAAAAGATCTTAATAAGGCAAATTCCGACCTAAAAAGTGAAAGGGAAGTATCGGGCAACAATAAAGTGCAAGTTGAGGCATTGAAAGAGAGTATAACCGAGCTAGAGGGAAGGCTGCTGGAGGTTGATAAGGAAAAGACAAGTGTTAAACTAGAAGAAAGCAAAATTGTAAGCACTGTTCAAGAAAAGCTTCAAGGCTTACTATCAGACAAGGATGACAGCGGGCAGAGTGATCAAGTTAGCTCAAATAATGTCAAATCCCTTTCTGGAGCTGTTAATCTTTTAATGTCTCACTTAGAAGAGAGAGAAAAAGAGAAAAGACACCTGCAAGACAATCTAAAAGTAGTAGAGGAAACTATGACAGCGTCTGTCTCATCACTGAACCTGCAATTGGACACTCTTGGTCATGAGAAAACCCGTGTTGAAGAGGAAAAGAGGGTCATGTCTGAAATGATGGGAACCACTACTGCTAGACTCCAGGAACTGGATGCCGCCGTTTTGGAAAGATCACAATCTGAGGCGGGGAAAGACAGCTTGATAAAAAAGCTACAAGAAGAGGCAGCTAATGGTGATTCGCAAATTCAAATCCTGACAGACAAATTTGAAGAGCTTAAAAGTGACAAAGATCAAATGGAGAAAGCAAATGATGATTTATCAAAGAGCCTTCAAGCTGAGAAAAATATGAGGCACCGGCTGGACGATGAAAAGACAGAATTATCTGATAAGTGTGCCAACCTGCAGCAAGAGGTGATTCAGCTTCAAGAAAGGAATGCAGAATTGTCCGCAAATCTATCAGCTACGTCAGACAAGTTGAAAACTGTTTCTGCTAACCTTCAGGGAACAATAGAAACCATGCAAGCCTTCATATCTGACCAGACGGCAGTCATTCATGTTCTTCAGGAAGACTCTTTCAAACAGCAGGACACAGAACATTCTTTGCTTGCCATGACAGCCTCATTTAAACAGCTTTTGGAGGACCGGAAAAAGAAGATCGCAACACTGTCAAAGGAGCTGGAGGAGGCAGATCAAAGGAGCACTCTCTTGAAAAAAGAAAAAGAGGCTGTCGAGAAACAACTGGAGGAAGTTACAACCATGTTTCACGAGATGTCTGAGGAGAAAGTCAAGACTGAAAAATCGCTTGGGGAATCTGTGACCGAACTCTATCAAGCCATAGACAGGGCAGAAAACGATTGTCAGGAAAAAGATGACCAAATTTTGAAGATAAGTGAAAATTTGTCACTGAAAACACAAGAGTTGAATGATGTGAAGTCTCAGTGTGAAGATTTGCAAGCGGAGCTGGATAGAAGAGAGTCCCTTCATGAAGAAGAGTTGCAAGAAGAAAGAAAGAGATGTTCTGATATGGACGCATGTCTAAGTGAAGAAGGAAAGGCAAAGGAAAATGCACTCCGAGATCTTGGGATAAGTGAGGAGGAACACCAGTCTCTGCAGACTAAGTATCAG
Source organism: Goniobranchus geometricus (assembly GCA_028565895.1). NCBI lineage: Eukaryota > Metazoa > Mollusca > Gastropoda > Nudibranchia > Chromodorididae > Goniobranchus > Goniobranchus geometricus. The sequence continues at coordinate 9,107 of JAOWAY010026691.1, forward strand.
AACACCATTCTGGAACTTCAGTCACAAATTTTAGACTTTGAGAAAGAATTGGCAGCTGCAAATGATGACTTGGAGGACAAAAACAGCGAGATAAAAGTTCTGGAAGCCACCATTTCTACCTTGCGCGAAGAACAGGAAAACAAGGTTAAAGATCTCTTCCGACAGCAATCAGAGCTCACTGACCAGGCTCAGGTACTTGGGGAAAAGGATGAAGCCATTGCCCATTTAGAGGAAATGTGCACACAGCAAGGGCAAACTCTTGCAGCAACGGTGGAGGAAGTCCAAAAGAAGGAGAAAGCAGTTGCTTCAATGCAGCAGAAGATATCCAACTTAGATGGTGTCTTAACAGAAAAGTCTGATCAGTTGTTGGAAATGGCTGTCCGATTTGATTCTTTATTTTCTGAGGTGAATGAAAGGGAAGAGAAATTTTATTCCCTGCAGGCTAGTATTTTGTCTATGGAGCAAAATTTCACTCATCAAAGAGCCTTGAGTGGAACTGAGGTTGAAGTTCTGGAAACAAAGCTAAAAGCTCAGACTGAAGAACATAACAGAGAGAAAGAATCCTTATCCTCAAAGTCTTCCCTTGAGATCAGGAACCTTCAGAATAGAATTGCTGAAATCCAACAGGACTTGCGGGAGAAAGAAATTCAACTGAGCGATATACAGACTAAGTACGACGATGTATATAAATCATTTCTGGAGCTCACCTCGGAACTGAAAGATATCCATGACAATTTACAAGAGCACAGACAGATACGAGTGGATTCTGAAAAGAGAATTACAGTTTTAGAGTCCAGACACCATGAGAAACTCCTTCATGTAGAGGAGTTGAGCAAACAATTGCGGGCATCGCATGAGCACGTAGAGGCTGTTCAAAGTGAGTTGGGAGAGTCTATTTCTGAAATAACACGAAAAGGTGCGGTCATCAGGGACTTGCAGAATGAAATAGAGACTCTCGTTAAAACTAAAGACAAAGCAGAAGGCGACTTGAAGATAGCCCAAGAGCGAAACCAGGAGCTACAGATGACGGTCGATATCCTTAAGGAAGAGAAACAGAACAATGATCAAACTCTTACTCACAACCTTGAAAGAGTCAATACGGCTCTCTTTGATGAGAGAACAAAATCAGGAAAACTTCAGAAAGGAGTTAGGGAAATGAAAAATAACCTACAAAAGTGGACCAAGGAAAGACAGCAACTAGAAGATAATTTTTCAAAGAAAACGGAAAACTTAAGTCAAGCCCTTTCCAAGAGAAAAACAGAGCTAAAGGGCCTTGAAGATGACCTTGTGGTTTGTAAAGCAACATTTGAAGAAATTCAGAGTGGTGTAAATGCAAACAAGGACGTCCTTCACAAAATTCAAGAGATTAAGGATCAGTTTGATAAAAAAGTCAAGGAATGTGAAGAAATCTCATCGAATTGTACATCCATTAAGGAAGAAGCTTTGTCGACAGGAAAACTCTTAAAATTGGCTCAGGAAGACTTGGTTACTGGAAAGAAATCTTGTGAAGCCTGCCACACTACACTGTCACAACTGCAGCAAAGACTAACAGAAGAAATGGAAGAGAAAACTCATCTTAAGACTGCTTTGAAAGACCTCAGTGATTCCTTTGCATCCTTGAACTCGCTTATTGAATATTGCCACGCTGAACTGCAAGGAGAAAGAGAGCTTCGTCAAACATTGGCTGCAGAATTAAAATCTGCCCTCAATGACCAGCAGAAGTTACAAAAAGAAATACCTGAACTCCGTGTTCAAATCAGTGAATCTTTGGATATGGTCAAGACTGCTGACGCAAAAATAGATGAACATATGTCCAATGCCGTCTGTCTCAACTCTGAATTAGAAGCTTTGTCATCTAGTCTTGCCCAGACCACCTCTGAGAAAGAAGACCTTGAGGAAAGGGAGAAGTCACTTCTCTTGGATTTAAAGAAAGCAGAAGACAGAGCCTGTGCTGTGAGGGATGAATTACAGAAATCTGTGGAAGAGTATGACTTCTTGAAGCAGGTGTCTGAGTTTAAAACCAGAGAGTTGCAAGAAATGACAGATGCAGCTGATACAGAAAAGAGATCCTTAGAGAAAGCTGAACTGAAATTGAAAGAACAAGAAGACGCTTATTATATTTTGAAAAGAGAATTTGAGGAAGTTCAGATTGCATGTACCGAAAATGAGAATGAAATTGCAGACTTAAAACGTGAAATGATGCAGAAGGAAGATGAAAAGGATCAGGTTCAAAGTTTATTTCAGGCCTTACAGTTGGACCTGGAGAACCGAGATCTCCAGATAAGAATATTAAGTGAGAGTAGTGAGAATGAGTATGAAAAATTGTCATCTATAGAATCCGCAATCTGGTCCCTTCAAGAAAGCAAAAAAGGTGAGAAATTAGAATTCAAATCCCTTGAAACTTCCATGGATGGCTTGCAGGCTGAAAATACTGATATGAAAAAGCAACTCACTGACTGCGAACTCTCTTACCTGAAAAAGTTGCAAGAACTAGAATTGTCTTCCGAGGAAAAAACAAAATCTTGCCAATCTTTAGCAGAGGTGAACAGCAAGTTGCTCAAGGAAGTTGAAGATCTCAAAACTGAATTGATCAACAAACAGAATGTCATAATGCAACAAGAAAATGACAATCTCGACCTAGTTTCAGTTCAGGAAAATCTGGAAATTGCAACAAGTCAGCTTCTATCAGAAAAGGATAGGGTCGAACAGCAGGAGAAATTGTTGCAGACTATCACTGCTGAGAGAGATGACCTAATTGAGAAAATAACAAGAACTCAAGCAGACCTCTCCCAAAATGCCACGTCATTTGAGGAAGAAAGGAGTAATTGCAAAGATTTGAAGGAGCAAATGCTTCATCTAGAAGTGAAAGTAACTAGTTTAACTCAAGACAAAGAGAAGATGGCAGAGAACATCAGTATCTTGACGGGTGAGTTAGACAAGAAATCCTATGACTCCACAAAAGTGGAGGGAGAAATAGCTGCTCTGACTGAATGTTTGACCAGAAAAGAAAAACAAATTGAAGAGCTTCTTGACAAATGCGACAGCATGGGCAAGGAGCTTTCCGAGAAAGAAAGCAAATTGGATGAGGTTTTGCTCCAAAAGGGACTCTATGAACGAACCTGTCAAGAACTTGAGGAACAAGTGAACACGTCTAGCCAACAATCAGAATGTCTTAGAAGCAGCCTGGGAGACAGAGAAAATCAGTTGGCGAACAAGCTCCAAGAGAACCAAATCATCATGGCTGAACTTACTAGTTTACAAGGTGTGGTGGAGGCGAATGCAGTAACACAATTTCAGTTGATGAAACAAAATAGGGTTGAGAAGAAGAATTTTGAGGATAGTTATTCAATGAAAGATGCCCAGCTTCTTGAAATGACAGATGTCTTTGAAGAATCCCTCCAAATTTTTAACAGTTGTCTTGATGGTTTAAACTTTCCGTGCAAGGTAAAATCATCTTCAAGCAATGTCAGTGAATATGAACAGAATCATATTATAGAGGAAGTCCAACATTTTGAAGGCTTTTCAACTCAGGACATCGAAAATGATGAAAGTCTGCAATTTAATTCTTGCCGAGACATCTTTGCTGTAAAAGAAAACACAAGGGATGGCAAGAACTCTCTCTATGTACAGAAAGCAAAATTAGTGGCAGAGGCCCTCTGGCAATTTGCTAGTGACAAACAGATTCTGGAACAAGAACAGCAGACTTTATTAAAATTGATTGATGAGGCAGGTGGTGAGAGGGAAGTCTCAGAAAGCCAGTTGCAGGAATCCCGAGCAGTTTGCATGTCTTTGCAACAAGAGATGAACAGTATGAGCAGGGAACTTCAAGGACTTCAAAGTGCCATTCAAGACAAGGACGAAAGTGCTGAACTCATCAATGAGGTAAAACTCACTTTTGAGCAAGACATCCATGACCTGAAATCATCCATGGCTCAGGTGGAAAATGACCGGGACGAGGAAAGAGAAGGAAGGAATTATCTCGTTCAGCTTTTGCAAGACGGCGAAGAACGGCTTTTCAGTTTGGAAGCAGAATTAAATAATACAAGACTGGAATATGACGAAGAAAAGAGACTTTTGCTGGGTCAGCTTAAAGAGACTGAGAAAATGTATCAAAATCTGAAGGAGGAGAATGAGAAATTGAAGGCCCAGGATGATGAGGAGAGACGAGATCTTGAATTTTGTGTTGAAAAACTTCAAAAGGAAGTAAAGGACTTAGAAGAAGAAGCTCAGCTGTTAGGGCAGGAAAGAGAAGAAATGGAATCAAAAATGGAGAAGGCGAAAACCCAGTCTGACATTGACATATCTGAACTCAGTCAGAAGGTCAAAGATATTGAGTGCCAGTACATTAATGCTGTAAAGGAGATGAATGCCTTGCAAGAAGAGAAGAGAACCAAAGAGAGTGAGAAAATGCAGCTTTGTGAGGACAGAGATTCATCTATCTCTAAAGTTCAAGAAGAAATGGCTCTCCTCAACCAGGACAAGGCAGCGTTAGAGTCCCAAATTGAAAGTTTAAGCAGTGATCTGATAAAAGCCAAAGACACTGTAACGTCTTTGGAAAACCAATTGAAGTCAAAATCTGATGACCTTAGCTCAGCCAAACAAGAACTTGATGATGCAAAGAAAGAATTTAATGAACTCGACGTAAAATCAAAGAACTCCCTAGCTGAATTGGAAGCTACAGTTTCCGAGAGAATGAGAGATATTGAGTCTAAAGAGGTAAAAATAAAGGAGCTAGAAAAAACTTGCTTTGATCAAGAGACTTTGATAGACCAACTTAAAGATTCCCATTTGCTTCATCCTGGGTCTGGTTCCTCTGTCCTTTCTCATCCCATTCCATTTGATTCTGCTTCACTCCCTGCCCTTGCTTCTTTGTCCCTTGGTAAGGGGAGCGAGGTGGAGGAAATTATGCCATCCATGCAGCTATCCTTTTCACAGTTTCAGCCCAAGACAGCTTCCACGACAGAGGCTCAAGCACCCGTTCAAGAGGAAATGATATCTGCCGAAACCGTGGGGGTGGAGCATTCAATGCCAGTCACACAAGAGATGCCTTTGAGTGAAATTGAAGGGAGACAACTGCTGGAAGACGGCTCATCAACTCAGATTACTGTTGCATCTTTAGAGTCAAGATTAGCCAAAGTTGAAGAGGAGAGAAATGAACTGGCAAAGACTTTAAAGAAAAAAGAGAAAGTCATTCAGGGTCTTCATTTGAAGGCCAAGAAATCTGCAGCTAAGCCTGTCAAAGTTCAGACTGACGGGGACGACTCAAGCAATATAAAGGAGACAAGACCATCTGAGGCTTCCGTAGCTGACACTGCTAAAGATAATGAGTTTAGCCCCGAGTACCAAAGCCTAGCTATTGAAAAAGATGCCTTGAAAGATCTCTTGAGTGAAAAAGATGCAGAAATTGTAAGGCTGCAGACACAGTTTTACGATGCGGAATTGCACTGGAAGGAGCTGGGGGAGAGGTATGAAAAAGATCTGGCAACACTGAACAGAAAATTACAGGACAATGGTCAGGGCGCAAGTAATTTGACTCAGGCAAATCTGGCCTTGGAAGAAGAGGTCCGTGCTTTGAATGCACAGCTAAAAGATGCATCACACAGGTTAGAAAAGTCTGGGCAGTCTGAGGAGATGAAGGATAAGGCTATACAAGACTTGCATGAAAGTCTGAATGAGTCGATTGTATCCGTCCAAGCCCATCAAGAAGACATGAACCAGCTGAGATTGTCACTAGATGAAAGAGAGGCACAGATTCAGCAGTTACGTAAAGAATTGGAGAGAAGCCAGGATGAATATGCTGGGATCGAGAGACAGTTACTAGAAAACAGAGAAAATTCTGCTTTAGAAATAAACAGGCTTCAGTGCGAAATAAGAGAACTGCAAAACAATAATCCTGATGGGAATGATAGATTAATACCTTTACAGTCTCATATGGATGAAGAGAAATCTTCTTTGATTTTGAAATGTCAAGAGTTAGAGCACTTCCTTTTCAAAGAGCAAGAAAAAATCAAGGGGTTGAATACTGACTTGGCAGAAAAAGACCAGAAAATGAGTGTGATGGAGGATGTCATGAAAGAAATGTATGGGACTCAAGATGCGAATAGCACAAGAATTGGAGAACTGAACGGTGAACTAACTCAGGTCAAAAAGGACAAGGACCTCGTCCAGTCTCAGCTCGCAGAAATGAAAAAGACTCTCAAGAAAAAGGATGCCAAGATTACCTCCCTATTAAAACGTGTCAATGCCAGTACACCTACAAAAGAGCCAATTCAGGACTTGTCAATTTCTGAGATCGATACGAATGCAGCTGAAGGAATCACCCCATCAGATCCCGATTCACCAAAAGGGTCGGAAAGCCCGTCCCAAGCACAAATCCAGCCAGAAAGGGCAGACCTCCACAAAGCTGAAATTCTTAGCCTCAGGAAACTAATGAAGAAAAAAGATGCCCAGTTACTGTCTCTTAACAAGAAGATAAAAAACTTTCAACTGGACCAAGACCGAATGTCTGTCGCCACAAGTCAAGAATCCATGATGTCTGAAAGAGCCTCAACACAGTTTTCAAGATTTGATAGTCGGTCAACTCTGTATGGAGAAGACGTTCAAGAGCTCACTGAAAAGCTTCAGCAAAGTGAAATGGCAAGAGATGCACTGGAAATGAATGTGAGGGATGTTGAAGTGAAGCTGGACACTGTTGAAGAGGAAAACCTCAGTCTGAGGCACAACCTTGAGGATGTCCAAGAGGAGGTGCATTTCTTGGCAAAGGACAAAAGGGCCCTTGAAAACTGCCTTTTTGACATTCGGGACATTGTGGACTCTCAACTGGTGGAGCAGTTTGCTGGAGAAGACTTCCTCTACTCCACGGCAGAGTCGGTGAGATTGATGGTGGAGGAGAAAAGCTATGCTGAGAAACAATTGGCTGACAATCAGGCCTGGTTGGCGGACTTGCAGAAAGAAAACGAGCGTTTGTCAGATATGAAGGACAGCGTCCCCAAATTGGAGCAGGACTTGGAGCAGATGACTCAGAAATGCAATGAAGCGTGGGCTCATTTGGAGCAGACTATCAAAGCTAAGGCTTCCCTTGAGGAAGAGGCAGAACATTTGAAGACTCAGTTATCTAAGACGGGCAGCCCAGAGGAAATTGTAGAGCTTGAAAATCACTTACGTGAATCTACTCTTGTCATAAGAAATCTAAAGGAGGACATAGAAGCACTGAAGATGGGCAACGATAACGTCAAGGAGCAGTTAACATCTCTTCATGCTGCTCATGACCAAGTGGTGCAAGAGAAGAGAGATCTGGAAAGTCAGCTTCATGTGATGTCTCAGCAGCTCGCACAAATAAAAGAAGAAAAAGAGACCGCTATGCAACAGTTTCATTCCACCGCTGAGCAGATCACAAACTTTCACAATACTCAACAAGCATCTGAAGAATACATAGGGCAAATGCAGGTGCAGATGAAAAACATGGAAGAATTCTACACAAAACAAAATGAAGAGTTTTCAAACAAGATTTTGGAAACAGAGAGTCAGTCAACTGCTTTGAAAGAAGAAAATGGTGCCTTAAAGGAAAGAATTGAAGAACAAGACAACAGAGTTCAAATGCTGCAATCCAACCTTGATTCTCTAAATGTAGTTATCCAGGATCTTCAGCAACAGAAAGATAAGGATCAAACCACTTTGTCGCAAGATCTAGGTGAAGCTCGTCTCAAGGTTGATGACTTGAGGACTCTACTGAAGAACAAAGAGATGAAATGCTCATCAATACAGGAACAACTCAGCGACCTTGCTGTCCAATTTGATAAAAAACAAAGTGAGCTTGAAGTAACCACTCAGAATGTGACTCTCCTCCAAGAGCAGATTTCTAGTCTTCAGGGAGAAATAATCCAATACAAAGAACACTGCCAGAATCTCCAAGACCATCTGACCTACCAACAGCAACAAGTTACCCAATTGCAACACCAGTGTGATATTTCACAGGGCCAGTCAGTCCAACAGCAAGAACTGATGCAACAACTTTCAGAAGAGAACAGGGAAGCGAAAGAAGGATTGACAAATTCTCAAAAACTTCTCGACCAATTGCACATGGATAATAGTGGTCTGAAAGCTGAACTGGAAGAAAAGAATAACCAGCAAAGAGCTGAGAGTAACAAAATTTCAAAGCTTGAAGAAGATTTGAGAGCAGCAATTAGTTCGAACACTGAAATGATTGAGATCCAAAAACAATTGCAGCAACAAATGTACCAAGAACAGCAAGATAAGGTTCTGTCTGAAGAAAGATATCAGATGGCAGCCAGTGACATGAAGGTGAAGGAGAAATCTCTGCAGGAATTGGAAGAAAAAGTAGTTGTTCTCTCAGACAAAGCCCACTTGGCAGATGCCTACAGTGATGATATCACAAATCTTAAACTAGACCTGAAATCAAAAGAAAACATCATTGGTGCACTTGAACAGCAGATTTCAGCTTTGCAAGAATCATCTCCTGTAGAATCTTTGACCCAGATGGTTAGTGACCTCCAGCTAAGCCTTTCTCAGCTACAAAGTGAGGGTCAGGAAAAAGTTGGTAACTTAGAACAACAAGTAGCTTACCTCCAGCAACAGTTAGAATCAGCCAATTCTGACAAGCAAAACTCTTTGGCACTTCTTCAACAACAAATAGAGGAGCTGGTCGTTGAGAATCAGAACTTGAGATCGCAGTGTTCAGATCAGGCCAAGACCCTTCAAAATAAGGAGTTAATTGTCAGTGAAAGTCTGTGTAAAATAGAATCAATGCAAGAGGAATTGGGACGTAACCATCAGACAATAGCCAGCTACAATGATGAAATACAAATTTTGAAGCAGCAGTTGTCACAGGAAAAAGAGAATAGTGCCATGAGATTGAAGTCTGTCAGTGACAATTTAGAAAATGAGCAGCAAAAATCAAAAGACCTTGCCTCAAATGTTGAATCCCTAACGTCTTCCTTGTCTGAGAAAGATACGGAATTCATGTCCCTCACAGAACGTTTGGGGGCTTTGAATACTGAAGTGATGTCATTATCAAATACTCGCGAATGTTTAGAGCAATCACTATCTGAGATAAAGGCTGAATGCAATGTGTTGCAACAGCAAAAGGAACACCTGCGGGTAACTTTGGAGGAACTCACATCAGAAAATACAAATCTGAAACAACAGATTCAAGTCTCGACATCAGCCCTTTCAGAAGCCAGAATGGCTGCTTCCCCATCCCCCCTAGTCAGTAAGACTCCAAAAGCAGAAGAGCTTGAGGAAAAGGTGAAGGCTCAACAGAAAGCCCTGAAGAAGAAAGACGCTAAACTGATGTCTTTGACCAAGAAGTTGGAAGCGGCACATTTGCAAATTGAACAGCTGAATGAGCAGACATCAAAAGTGGATAAGGAGCAATTAGGCGCACCAGAGCACCCGAAGCCAGTCGACAGCCAGTTTGGAGAAAGTCTGGTGGAGGTGCAGGAGTGCTTTGAGCAGGCAAAGGTCCAAGAGGCATTCAGCCCGATGGGCCCCACAGGCAACCCTCAGACTTGGCCCGGCTTTGCGATGGAGGACCAAGCAAAAGATGTAAGCTCCTTACTTTTAGTAATAACCACCAGCTCTTGGCGTTTTGTATCTGAATATGACACTGTTTACTCTTTATAATCTTTCTATAAGTATCAAGCGTTATTTAAAACTTCTACCTTATACTGGCTTTTTAGTGACATTGGCATAGCATAGCTAATGGCGTTTTCCGTCACTGATTTTAACACTTCCTAATTTACACGGGTGTACATGCATTTCTTGGCCTTTACCTCTTTTGTTTGTTTTGGAGGGGTGTTTTTGTGTGTTTTTTTTCTTTTCTCTTTTTTTTTGGGGGGGGGGAGGGGGAAGGGGTCGGTTGTTGT
>JAOWAY010026692.1:0-12279 GCA_028565895.1 Goniobranchus geometricus
ATTGCTGGTCCAACAAGACGTAGAAGGTTGTCAAAGGTTTCGATACTCATTCTGTAGTAGCCGAAAAATTTTGGGGGGTAGCATCGGAGGTCACTAAAAAGTTTATGAAATTGACCCTTTAGTAATCTTTGGGTTAATATAGGATGCACCCAATATTGGTGGCTTCTTTTTCTCTTTTTCCTTTTACGAAGCAGCAAAGCACAAACACATGCTACCTCGATTTCATCCATCTTAAAACTGTGGCCTAGGCCTCTAGCCTAGCGCATTCCATTCCAAGCCCATTATGTCCCGGGGCAGTCCTGCCGTAGTGCAGTACCTGGTTTGAGAGAAAAATTTTGTCCTGGGACCCGACGGGACCTGTCCCGGGACAGTCCTGTCGTAGTGCAGTAGCAGCCTAAGGGCCGCTGCAGCTTTGCAGTGTAGCATTTGCCTGCTGCCTAATAGGCACCTGCAGCCAGTTCCATCCTTGTTCTTGGCTCATGCAGTTTTCTTTTAGCAAAAAACTTTACCCTGGTTGCTTCACTCGAGAGGTGAAAATGGGTACAGCTTGTGAGACAATTACGGACATGTGTTGAATGTTCAAGGGATACCAATGTCCCCTTTTCTTATTTTGCAGTTTGTTTCCCATCGGCTAGTAATTCCCTTATCACATGTGGCCAACTGCCAAGGCCTGGAGAGATGAACAATTAACTATTACTATGTTGAACGGTTTGTTTCCTCCATTTGAGTACTGGGAAGAGAGGCAAAGATTACTCACATGAATATTTTACATAAGTCCATTTAAACATAAGAGATCTGTCCTGATGCAGTTTGCAATGCAATGTTGATGCTCCAGATAGAACATGCCTGTATACTTCCAAACACTCTTACAACATAAGATTTTACCCCATTTCCTGTTTGCAAAAAGAGGAAGCCTTTTTTAACACATAAAGCACATTTCATCAAGCCCTTCTACACCCTCAGGTGTGTAGTCTGGACAGGGGATGGCCGTTGTTTCTTCTACAATCCCAGCCAGAGGCTTTCTGTGTGGGAGAAGCCAGAAGAATTGCAAAACCGACCTGATGTGGATAAGTTGCTTTCTAATAAGCCAGATGGTGAAAAGGATGGTATGTGATCTTCATTTTTTTTTTTTTTGAACATTTAACTTTTTAGTACAGCACTGCTCCAGTCGGTAATGTGCCTGTCCAAGGTCTAACTTGTTGAGCATTGTTTCTGTGACTTGATCTTCTCCCTTTCACTTCTGAAATAGCACTTACCACTTGCACTCCATTCTGTAGTGAAAACTGAAAATTTATTCTTCAAACAGGATCACGTTTTTTGCCTTTGAATCAAGCTGCAATAGGCATGAATAATTTTATAGTCCTTGTTATCTTCCCTTTCTTTCTTAAAAAAACAAAACAAAACAAAAACATAGAGGACATGCTCTGAAATGTAGATAATATGTTGATTCTTTTTACAGCAAGTCAAACATTTAAAGTATGTAACAATCTATGCTGATCCTATCAATATATTACTTGCAGTACTTGCAGAAAAGTTTCTTATTTTTCTTGGGAAAGGAATGGGATTGGGGGTAGATGCTTACCATTTCCTTTTGTTATGCATCATAATTAGGTTTTTCTTTGTGTATGTGTCATATTTTCATATTTCCTTCATCTGTTTTCAGAGAAGAAGAAAGAAGAACCCAAAGAGTCAGAGGAATCCGAACCCCCTGCTAAAAAGAAAAAGTAAGTTAGTTTGTTTTCTTTTTTTTTTTCTAGAATGCAACATTATTCTTTTTGTAATTACATTCTTTGTGTACAAGAGTAAGGATGCTTTCATGGGGGAAAGTGGATGGTGTTTGTCTTTGAACTAGTTGACTATTCACTCAACATTGCTTTCTACAAGAATGAGTCTCATGTCCTTATAATGTATGTTTCAAATTAAAAAAAAAACAAAAAAAAAACAAAACTTACATTTTAAGTATAAATAAGTCAAGGTTCCAAAATCTGTGATACCAAATATGACAGTCAAACTTTGTCAGGTGTAAATTGATAATGGAGTCATTTGTTTTTTAATTTTCTAGTGAGAAGCTGGATATAAACAATAAAATCACGAAGAGAACATATCAAATGTACTGAAAAATTTATTCTGGTTGGTGATTCTTTCTATGATTATCATTTTAATCATTTTTTTCAGAAACTCAAGAGGGTACTTCAGCATTGAAGTTCCTTTCTGCTTATGGTTACCTAAAGGACATGTATTGACGTCTTATTTCAAACATAAAATTCCTTTTTCAGAACGGAACCTGAAAATAACAAGGAAGAGAAAAAAGATGGTCCTAAGCAAATTGATGTTGGTAAAGAGGCTGCCATTGAGGCTGAAGTTCAAGCTGCGAGACAGAGAGCCATTGTTCCCCTAGAGATTCGCATGAAACAATTTCGCGACATGCTTGCAGAGAAAGAGGTATGGAGCTATCAACATAAGTTCCTACTTTCTTTAATTTCATAGGATAATATTTATAAGATTCTCAGGATCTTTTGTATTGTAGCATTAATCCTTCAGCACATTTCCCAGTTTCTTTGATATCTTAAGGATAATATCTACAGCATGTATCCTGGTATCTTTCATATTGTAAGGATAAACATATTTCCCAGAATCAGATAATCTCTGAACATTTTTCAAGGTACTCATACTGCCACAAAAATCAATCTAACATATTTCTCAGGCATCTTTATTTAGTGTTGATACTCTTTGGGCATTTCACAATGTCTTATACATTGTGAGATTGATTTTCTGCTATCTCAACATACTTCACTATATATTTGACATTGCAGGGACAGTCTTTCTTCATCTATGCAATCCGTTCTATCATCCTCTCTCCTCACTTTTTGAATGATATTAATAAAGCAATAATTCCTTCAGGGCATGTACACCCATTGAGCTAGCATTCAATTCATGTTTTCTCCAGCATTAAGCAAACCAAAATTTATCACCTTTGGACAAGGAAAAAGAGTCCTTGTACAACCCAGCTTAACTCTTTAACTCCGGAATTATTTTTCACTTTTGGACGGAATTATTTCTGGGACCAAAATTTCTGTCGGGGGTCCTGTCACATAAACGATCATAAAATATTCCCTAATTGACATAGAATCATGATTTACCCACCATTGTAAAGGAAAATAAATTTACTATCATAATATGAGTAGTTTATGTGCATTGACCTAGTAGATTTTCCTTTAGAGGGGTTGAAAGACAGGCTTGAGAAAAAATGAGTAAAACAAAAGAGTACAAATTTCGTACTCACTGGTACATAAAAAATACTCACATCCAAATTTATGCCAATCATCCATCATACATCCAACAGGCATTCAATATTCTGTGCCCATGCCAAGTTTCAAGCAGCTAATCCATGTAGACAAAAAGTTATGGCCATTTGAATAAAGTCTGTCATGAACGTCGAACTCGATAATCTCGATCTAGATCTAGATCTTGGCCTGTCCTATCGGCAACATGGATCAGTATCATCGTCAAGAAATACACTAAATGAGTCAACAGAGACACTGGACGATGCATTACTACCTTCAAAAGTATCTACAAGCAATTGCCTAGCTTCATCAGATCGAATTCGCAGTAATTTTGACATATTGCAAGGTTACCTGATCAGTGGAATGAATCTGGATGCCTGTACAACAATAGGAAATCGAAAGTAGCTATCAATGTAAACAAATCGTCTGTCTAGTGCATTGAAAGTGAAACTAGCAATTGATAGACCCCTCTAAGAAGCAATTTGTGACCTTCTCTTCATCTACGATGAGTTTCGTGATCGCATTCATCCTTTAGTCATCAGTTTCATGACACTATGTACATCGGCCTCTGACAGCGGCCACTCGGGCTTAATGAGTTAAAACACAATTTCCAACTGACAGTCCTTGAGCAGGAGCTTTCATTTGATACCTAATTTGCCAAGATTGGTTGACAATGAGCAGAGATCAGTAACACAGACAGACAGATAATAGGAAAATTTATGATAGATAAGTTATATCTCAATTTTTGAAATAACAACTACTGAAGAGCATATTAAACCCCCTCAGCTAAAAGAGAGAACCCTGGCAACCAAATTTCTTAAGTAACTGCACCAAATAGCATGTTACAACAAATGTTTGAAAGGATTTATGAACAAATTCCAACTTTTCAAAAATAAAATAAGGAATGCAGCTGAGCACCACTTGAAGTGTAATGCACTTATTGAAAATGGTAAAGAATTACATGAGAATTTATAATACACTCGTATTCCTACATATTACTAGGTACCCAAAACTGGCTCCGCGGCTGCTGGCCCAAATTTGACGAACTTTTCGAAGCTACGGTGAAGTCCAGCTACTCCTAAACCTTATAATATTTATACTGATAAAAAGATCAGTTTCTTCTTGTTTGTTTCAATGTGTGTTTTGTTGTAAAAATCTATTCTAGTGCTGGTTAATTTGCCTTTGAAAAGAGAGTAGCAATTCTCTTTTTAGAGCAGCAGGTGAGTGAAAAATTTAGAGGTGCTTTACTTTGAGCGCTCAGCACAATAACTCCATTAACGCTATGCTCCTATATTTGGGGTCAAATTAAAGAGCGGAAGTTCGCGTTTTTAATGGTATCAGGGACAACTTGATTGGTTGAGAAAAAGTCACTGAAAAGCCCAATTTAAGAAAGAAAATGCCTCAAAGGAAAGAAAATTGCATTTTTCGGAACTGTCCCTGACAAACTCAGATAGCTTGACCCTTTTCCATTAAAATATGTAAATTTCACGTTTTGCATCAAATTTGAAGAAGTTTGCCATTCAAATGAATAAAATAAAGCAAGGTATTTTCATGTAATCTCCCCGCTCCAATGGCGGATGATGAGCTGACAAGAAGATCGACTGGGTGATTTCTGAGGGCTCCACAAGACATACGTGAAGATAAACACAAAATCCCTGCTAGATTTTAGTTCGTTAATTTGATATTTCACTGTGTAAGTATCAGTACTTTGTTGAAATTGTAGAAATTGCTTTGAAAAAGCCATTTTATGCGATCAACATGATAGCGGATTTTCCTGATTGATACCGTTGTGGCTCGATCTATATGGCTTGTTCTTTAAAGCCACTGTTAAGTTTAGCAATATCCCTAGTAGGCAATAAAACCCATCCAGTTGACAGAAAATGGGCTAAATCCTATGTTTTTTTAATTTGTTATTCTGTAGGCCAGTTTACTATCAGAATTAGAAGTCAAAGTCAGCCTCCTTAAAGTTTTCTTCAAGCAATAACAAAGTAGCCGTCTCGGTCCTTTGGCAAGTTTGGAAGGGTGAAGTCCAATTTTTCCATGGGGGCCAGCGGGCTGAAGCAACTTCTTTAAGACTTGACTGTTTTATTTTGTTTATATAATTCATTCCATCACACTCTTCAATCCTTCTACAAAACTTTCCCAATATCAAATCTGGATTTAGATCTAGATCTAGTAATTTGTCCTCATACCAATATCACCTATTACAACCCATGCACCTATCCATAAGATTTAAGGGTTACTTACTTAATTTGCGCAAAAATGCTTGACGAGCCATTTTCATTCCCATGTTATCATAACTTATTATCGATTCAGCTTGATAAAAAGATTGAGCTTCATCTATGCCTTCCACACTTTGCTTTCTCCAAGTTTCTTCATCACAACGTTTGTCTTTGTTTTTTTTATGTCAAGGTGAAAATGGCGTTTTGACACATATCTTTAAAATTCATAATTTCCATAAAACTTTAGCTACATGGGGAAGTTTGGTACCAAAATGCTCAGTTTGAAAAGCTCTATCAGGCTGTATCAAGCTTATCAAAGTATAATGAGTTTTCAAAATTAGTTTGGGTAGCTAATAATAATATTTTTAAGTGTTAAGGCTTACAAAGTATACTGTAAACTAGATCTAGAATCCCTTCAACCTTTTTAAAAAATAAGGCACTGTATGTCTACCTGTGATATATCATGACGGATAGATCTATATTGCAATCCTCAAACAGGTCAAATATAAGTTTAGTGAGATATTGCAATCCTCACAAAGGTCAAATATATGACTAGTGAGAGCCATTCATATTCGTCCGGGCACCAATGAAATGGCTTTAGACTAATTATTGGGACTTTTGACTTTGGTCTAACCACCCCAACTGGCACCTTGAAATTTCAGGATTCATGGGCTGAAAAGATTGAGGCTACTCGCTCACAATTCCTTCAATGCCTCCCCATTCTCTCTTTCTTTGCAGGAAGAGGAGCAAGAAAATCCATGATTCTGGATTGATATCTGATTTAGAAACAAGCTGCCAGCACAAATAATACATCATCCACTTTTAATTATTGTAATCCAAGCCCACTGATGGAGAACACAGAAAAAAAACTCACCTAATCACTTGAATGTGACACAAAAGAAGAAGAAACATTTAAGTGTACTACACAAATATCCTAAATAAACGGAAGCATGAAGATGATTTCATGTAGTGTGTTGTATGTCCGAAACTCCACAGAAATCACAATAACCAGTGGAAAGACCCAGAAAAGACAAAAACTGATTCTCAAAGATGAATTCCGACCTTCAGACTTAAGGTGGCAACTATAGAACAGGTCTGTGTATCATGTGAAGCGGTTGGCAGGTATGTATTAGGATAGAAAAACCTTGAAAAAACCCCAACATAAATTGAAAGATATGGCCCCTCCTATCAATATTAATACGACAGACGGTATTTCAAAAACATGGAGCTTGTTACTGATGGAAATAATAGCCTTTACAAGTCTAACCAAAAGTATGATTGAAATGCAGGACGGCAACTTATTTGCTTGCCTCAGTGATATTAATTTCTTTTCACTAG
This sequence comes from Goniobranchus geometricus, assembly GCA_028565895.1. Lineage (NCBI taxonomy): Eukaryota > Metazoa > Mollusca > Gastropoda > Nudibranchia > Chromodorididae > Goniobranchus > Goniobranchus geometricus. The sequence goes on from JAOWAY010026692.1 coordinate 6,845, forward strand.
CAGCTCAATGCGCAGTTGAAAATCATCATTGGCAAGACAAGAAAGCCTTCGTTTGAGCTCACAAAAACATCAAAAAGTTATTATCTTTTGAAACCGACATCCATCCCTTAGAGTTACTTGGGCGAGAATGCATAAATTTTTAATGTTTCCCTAAAGAATAAGTATTCAATGAATCTGGATTAAGAACAGGCAGGAATGTCTTCAATAAGTTTCAAATTTATCAAATCTTATGTTGAAAAATTATCATCTTTGTAGTAATGCCAAATTGTGGCATGCATAGAGTAAACGCTGCATAATTGAACTTGAAAAGTCTTTTTCTTCCTTTCAATAACCCAGATCCACGCTCAGCACTTCGCTTGACCATATACAAGAAACACTTATTCTCTTCCTGTTTTAATAGATCTTAAGATCTGTGATCACAAAACCTACATATTAAAACTATTCAGCAAGGCAAAACTGACTCAAATCTAGATGAAGGAATTGATGGGAAAAGGACCTTTGAAGCACTAGAACAATAAGCAAGTCAAAGGGGGTTCTGGTATATATTTTAGCCTTTTGGAGGAAAGTGACCCAATTATCCCATTACTCTCGAATTTCAACATTGTGCTCTCACTACACTTTCTCAAAATAAATGCCTATTAGGCCTATTAGGTTCAGCATTTCTGGAGGTATTTTTGTTGACAAGGTCGAAAAAGCTTAATGCTAAGACCAGTCTTTGCAGGAAAATGATAAGTCAAGACATCCATTATCAGAGAAACCCCCTTACTGTTCCTCTATTTCAACTAATCTTATCAAACACATCTGACAATACACAGTGATACTGACTGGCAAAGATAAGCCAAGTCTGTTTGGGGGCACAGATGGGTGTGCACTGTTTTATTTTCCTTGTATAATCTATTATATATTTGAAAAGGTGCTGTAAAACAAGTGCTGGCCTGTCAATAAAGGCTTTCAAATTGCTGAATCTTTAGAGCTCATATTTGCTGAGATGAACAGTAGCTATTCCCCTCAAGGTAATGAATGAGGTAAAATAAGTTTCAGGTCTAGAGATTTAGTTCTAACATCTGGATCTTTCCGGCTTGATTACATTTTTCTTAACATTAAAGAGACCACAATCTAACTACTATCTACATCTAGATCGAACTCACTCTGAAATGTATATTAGTATTTTAGAGCACAAATATATGACAACATGTAGTGGGACTTTCTAGAGTTCAGGCAACAAGGATTTGGCTTGTATTGTTTTGTTTCTTAACCAAGCCAGCCAAAGCCATACCTTTCGTGTGGGGTTCAACCTGAGGACTTTCAATGCAGATGGAACAACCATACGCTTCTTCTTGTCATATGGCGGGGGAATGCCCTCAAATACCTTGAGCCGATCCAAGGCCTCCCTACCACGTGCAGTTTTGTGTGGCAACATTCCTGCAAACAAAATTACATAGTATATGGATCTTTCTCTTTCTTATTCTGACATTTATTAAGTATGCATGTGAGTTTGTGACTAATTGCACACATCATGTTCAGACGTGTGTGAGAGAGAGAGAGAGAGAGGGAGAGAGCGAGAGAGAGAGAGCATGAAAGCGACATATTAGTCCAAGGTTTATGTCTTTTTGGCATTGTCAGAGTTCTTTGTTTTTCATATTATACAACTCAATGTAGGTAAGGTAAACTCATCATTCGTATGCCACTCTTCAAGAGGAGAATCATATGTACTGAAAACTGGTACTTTCAAAACATTACAAGACTAATTATAATCAAAGCTTTACCTTTACTTGAGGAAATGAAGATTAAGGGGGAAGTGACATTAATAAGAGAGAAACAAAGTTCACTTTAAGAAAAAAAACAACAAAAAAACAACTCATCCAACAAATTAGCCCAAAGACCAATTCTTTCAGGATTTTTTTTTTTTAAACTGTCATCACATATGTTCAGCTCTCCAAAACAAGATCAAATTTTTTAAAAATTTGTTTTAAGCCATCAATTATGAAATGAGGCAGTAGATTTCACTCGCATCATATCACACATGTAGTAGTGGATGAACAATATTTCTGTGTTGATCCACGACACGAGCTTTGATCACACGACAATTAGCATCTCCTCCATGTATGTCATGCAAAATGTGACAAGGACTTTATCTACGATGCCTCCACATCCCTCTAGATTTTAGGCCTTGATATAATATTTCATGTTTTATTCTATACAAATGTATAGAGTATGCGCATGTATACTTTGTACAGCAATGTGCATGTTGTTTTCTAATGTATTCTTCTTAATTGTAAAGCACTTTTTAAGCTTCAAGCTAGGGAAAGTCGCTAAACAAATTTTATCATTATTATTGATCTAAATAACACACTGGGCCCAACAATTGAAGCTGTCAAGTGTAAAAAGAGGCTTTAATTGACATTGTTATTGCAGCCTTAGGTTTGTTAATGGTACCATTGCAGTGCATGAATGGTGAAACATTTCAAGCTGAGTGTTACTGAAACCATGATACCAACAAAAATTGGGTAAATCCCTGACATGAATATTTTAATTAACATAAGTTTTCTAGTGTTCTGCAAGTTGAAAATGGCTCATAACAACATGAACCAATTTCACAATGTACAAAAAAAAAAAAAAAAAAAACTGAATCAAATTCAACATGCTCCGCCAAAAGAATGGTCACGATTTCATTTAGAAAAAAAAAAACCATCATAAAACAAAGGTAAATAAATCAGACTGCCTGCCTCAGATGGTGATGCATGGTAATTGTTTTCACAAAACATCAAAGAATAGGGTGGGTTGCAATCATCACTGACAGGTCTTTTAAGTTTTTTTGTTTTTTTTTAATTTATGATAAAAACGTAGCAGTCATGGAAAACAAAAATTCACAGCTGTCCCAACTTTATTATCAAAAAAAAATGTGATGACAATGTCTAATGGAAATACACAAAATCTAATGGAACATAACAACAAACCTCTGACAACTCTCCAAAACTGTTTGCTTGGGGCGCGGAAATGGAAAGGGCCACGAGCAGGATTGACATTACAGCGCTTTCTCAGATACTTCAGATATTTCACTGTAACATTATAAAATCATTTAATTGGAATTAAAGTGAAGTTTGAAAAAAATGTTCGCAGTTCATTCAAATTTATTACACCAACATAACATGGCAACTTCCCACATCAAATATTTACTATTACAAACGATATTAAAAAAAACTAAGTCCATAAACTTTTTAGTTTACTTGTGTTTACTTTTCACAAGGAAATTTCTTTGTGAATAACAAGCTTCTTCAGAACTACTTATCATCACCACTGAAAATATGACAATGTAGGTAAGATGAGATACATCATGAGAAGCATATTCAACAGAAACAAAAAATAGTCCAAAATAGTCCAAAACCCATGACACTGGAATTATATCCATGAAACACAAAAACTGACTAACCCACCTAGCACTGTTAATTCTGTATTAAACTTTCCATAGATCTTTGGTTTTGTTCTTCATTCTTTCTGCTCCAAACTGCACCCTTAATATTCACATTAACCTTAAATAATTTTCTTGACATGTGTAACTAAAATATCAGCCATTATTTCATCACATGACTATTACAAATGCATTTTCCTCACACTTTGATGTATCAAAATGTCTTGTGCAACAATAGGAAAATATCCTGTTTTCTGTGCTGTTAAGCCCTGCATAGTAGGTATCAGCTAAGAACTCAGTCCCTTAGGAAGGCTCTGGGGAATATTTTTAAATGTACTGATGCCAACTACTACTACTGGTGGCCCGGTAATTCAGTTGGAAGAGCGGCCGACTGCCATGCAAAGTGGCCTGAGTTCGAACCAAGCGGCGGGCAGTTTTTCGGGGGGGGCCCTGTTCACCCAGCAGTATAAATGGGTAGCTAGGTCTTTCTAGACTTGGCGAAAGTAAAGGCAGCGTGGAAAGCAATAGCAAAGTACCACATTATGCCGTATGCCTGGTATAACTAGGGCTCTTCCCCTAATTCCCCTATACCCAGTCATGGATACGGGACTAACTTTACTTTACATTGCTTTTGGTTGTTTTGCTGTGTTTTGTTTTGATTCGTTTCGGGGGGCTTTTGCTGTTGCTGTTGTTAGTATTTTTGTCTTTGTTTTTAGTTTTGGTTTCCGTCTGTGTGGTTTTTTTTATATATATTTTTGAATCTTCCATACTCTGTAATAATTGGAAAAAGACAAGAAAATTGGTTTGAAAACGAAATTTAATTCGATTAGAGTTTGTTCCTATTATTTTATCGTCAAAACATTCACTCATGTAGTATTTACATGCATTAACAACTTTCTGACACTATGTCGTTCATAATAAGCTTCAAGATTGTTCTCTTTTATAATAAAAACCCGTCTTATGAGATTGTTCTAGATCTCTTCTGTTGGCCTTGAGAGCCACATAGTACAGTTCTTTTATTTCTTCTTGATGAACACCGTACGTTTTTCGACCATACATATTAATGGTATCATTTCGTGTGCTTGTCTCTTTCTGTTGTCTGACGAAGGGTGAGACCCGAAACATTATGTCTCCTATCACGTCTTCACCCTTGAGCAGTACAAATTCTTACGTATTTTAATAATAATAATAATGTGTAGTCTGACTTACTCCCCCTGATCCTCTTTCCCCTTTTCTAGCGCATGTTTCCCACCTTCACAAATTCCCTTACCTGATCCTTGGCCACGCTACAAAGCACTGCGTTGTGCTTTACATTGGGGCTATGCCCAGTGTCTAGAGATGAAATGCCTGCCATAAAACAATCGATGCCGTTCTCACGCCCATTTTTGTCCCTTTTTACACAAAATGCTAGAAAACATGTTTTTGCATATGGACGCTATTTTGTTTACAGAAACTTCAGCAGGCATTTGAAGCTAAGCTACATCAACAGCTTTGAACTTATGAAAAGTTTTTTATGTAAGGAAATGTGTTAGATTAAACTAGAAAACTGACTAAATTTTTAAAAAAGAAGAAGAAGAAAAATCAAACAAACAAAGCAAAGAAAAAGTATTCTCTGTGATCGTATGACAACGATTACGAGATTGACTGCAGACCAAGATCCACCATACTGTCCAGATGATTCGTTGGCTGAGGGAACCAGTCTATGGTAGTTTTAGGGATACAAAGTGAGATGCCGTATATCGGAAGCCAGAGTTACGTAAAACTTCTACGTCATAGTACAAAAATGCCCCATACGTAATTGAGGACATCCATTCGTCTTATAAGAAGCCTTTGTTCCATTTGTATTTTGTTGTTGTTGATTGTTTGTTTTTTGTTTGTTTGTTTGTTTGTTGTTGTTCTGTTTTTGTTTTTTTGGTTTGGGGTTGTTGTTTTGTTTTGTTTTTTGGCTGTTGTTGTTTTGGGTATTTTTTCTTTCTGTTTTTTTCTTGGGGGAGGGCGACTCTGCAAAGAAAATAGATAAATGGCG
>JAOWAY010026803.1:0-12278 GCA_028565895.1 Goniobranchus geometricus
AGCCATAAGGTATAGCACAACTCGAATGACTCACTCAGTCACAGTATACTGACACCGGGCCGACCAGTCTTAGTACTATTCTCATAATGCTGAGCGCCAAGCGAGACAGTGACTCGGCCAGGGATCGAACCCGTGACCTCCCGCTTCCGAGGCGGACACTCTAACCACTCCGCCATCGGATCAGTATAGACTGTTTTAATCTTTTAGTATGACAACAACGGAATTAAGGTAGATCTATTCGTCTTCCTCCACATCTCATTTGTCTTCGTTTTTCATTTTCACTACATCATCAGAATCAGAATCAGAATCAGAATCATCATCATCATCATCATCATCATCATCATCATCATCATCATCATCATCATCATCAATCAAAATCCATTTAATCGGATTGTCAACATTTGTTCTTGTATTAAGCTCATAGATATATAGGTTTATTGAGTTGTGACATGATCATTGCATGACTTTTTAATGAAGGAATTTTTACATAAAAGAGGAGTATTAGTCTTTTATTCTAAACTATCCGAGATTGTGTATAAAGTGCTGTTAAAATGATATCCTCTCACCGCATTCTTCAACTTGATCTTTGAATGGAAAACTACACAGAAAATCGATTTTTTTTTTTGTGTTCGGCTGAACGTCGTTATCGTTCTGAGTTGTTAGTAGGATAATTTTAGAACGATTTCTCAGGTGTGATCGCGGTGTCACGGTAAAAGCAAAGAATTGTTACAACGACGTACCGGTAAAAGTTATCAGAATGACAATTTAAGTCCGGCGGGAACAACAATTAATGAGGCTGACCCCTTTCTCCCTCGTGATCCTGGGAGCAACATAATCCAACATGGTAGACAAACAGTACTCATCCAGTGAAACTCACCCAGTACACATTCATCATTTTACTGTTTCATGCATTCTACAGTATATATCGCTTTTGAGCTCTTCAAAAGACGTACAAAATAATTATACATCGACACTCATTTAACGTCACAACCTATTTTCCCGACCGTTTTATGGCGACTATTGGCCAGCATGGGTTGGGACCCGAAGACCGTGAAACTGGTGGCTAGTGGCGATGGACATGTTGTGAGAGCGACTGTGAAGGCAGAAATGGTAAAGGCTAATGTCTCATCAGTGACAGCTATCGTTGACAGAATTCCCAATTTTCAAACAGTAATTTTAGGCTTACTGGTCAATATACTAGTAGCAAGTAAAGTAAACTAGGTCCCGTACCCGTGACTGACTATGGGTGAATTAGGGTAGAGCCCTAATTATACTAGGCATACGGCATAATGTGGTAGTTGCCATTGCTTTCCCCGCCGCCTTTACTTTCGCCAAGCCTAGAAAGACCCAGCTACCCATTTATACTGCTGGGTGAACAGGGGGCCCGGAAAAAAATCCACTGCCCGCTGGATTCGAACTCGGGCCACCTTGCATGGCAGTCAGCTGCTCTACCAACTGAGCCACCCCCCATTCAAAACTTTTACTAAAAAGTTGGTCTCAGAACTCACTCTCTCTCCTCGTTAAAAGACATGAAAAATAACTAAATTATCTGATGAAAATATTATGAAGTTTTTCCCATTTATTGCTTTGGTAACTTTCCTTGTTGAATTGTGAGTTAAAAATAAGTTGCCAGGAATCGTTCAGACAGTCTTTTCAGTGGTGTTTGTGAATGTGTATGAGTGCCGGGGGAAGGGGACGGGGGGATGGGGGTCCTTATTTGAATGTTACTGCTCCCCACAAATATTTTTTGCTGCTTTTTGGCCTTTTCTTTCAAATATCAAAATAATGATTTGCTGAAATAAAAATTATTATGCATTTTCTTATATTAAGCCATCAAATATTGTCAAAGGTTTTGTGAGAATTTTCATCAAACCTTCTTATTTTATCTTTCTTCAGACTGTGTTGGTTAAATTCAACAATACCGTCTTGCAACGTCTTAGTAACAATTATATCAGCAGTAACAGTGCAGATTTGCAAGTCCCAGTTTGTCAACAGTATGCTCTTGACATTGAGGAATTTTTAAAAGACCTTGATCTTCAACTCTCTAACGCAAAGATCTTGGTTTCATCATTTGGCAGTGGCATTCATCATGATCTCATGGATCCATCTGAATTTTCCGACAAATTGATGGTCATATGTGACCTCAAGGCTTTTCCAATTTTGGGATTTGTGTCCGCTGCATGTGTCAAAATCATTAAGATGTGTCTATCTGCCAGACATTGGCTTGGAAGGGATGAACAATTTATGCACGAAATAAACACCTTTATCAAGGATACCAGAAGTGTTGCTCGGCGGAGAGAGCAAGTCCTTCAAACCGAAAAACAAAAGCAAAAACGTTATGAAAAAAATGTGAAGATTGCTAGGAGCATGCTTCACAATAATATGGAAAAGTTAAAAATGATAGAGAATGAACTAGAGAATCTGGAATCTAAATTAAATGACTCAAAAGAAGAAAAGAAAGTGAAAACTGGAGAAATGGAACAGAAAGAAGCCATGGTGGATTTTCTGAAAGTGACTCTTCAACAGACTAAAAAGAACAATTTGTTACAAACCAAAAAGTCAAAGCTTGCAAGACAGGTAAGCTGTTTTCTTCTTAAAACCATGTCCTGAATAATGTTACTTTTATATAGATTCTATATGTAAGCCATTGTCATGATATGTTATGTATATTTTTTAAGAATCCATCATTTAAACAATTCAAATGGTCTCTTTTTATTTGCTTTTTAAGATTGGTGAGTTGTTTTGTATGTTGTTTGTTGTTGTTGGGTTTTTTTTCAAAATTCTAATTTAGTATATAGTGCAAAGCAAAATGAAAAGGAAATGTCATTGACACATGTTCTAATCAACAATTTTATTGCCAGAAAAAAAAAATGATGAAAGAAGGGAAATCTTTATATGCTGTCAATAGCAGCATTATCTTACTCATAGACATTATCCAACATTCACTAGTGATCATGGTTTATTGCCTATCTTCAAGACTACAAAGAACATCATATTTTATACATTTTTTCTTGCAAAGTGTGAACTCATAAGTCTGAGAGAGACTTGGAATGATAAAGCTTTGAGAAATGGCTGGGATTTTTTGATGGCAATATTTTAGGGAAAATTCTTTTCTTTTTTAAACACCAACTTTATGATGTCATGAATCCAGTCCCTGTAGGCTAAAGCTGATATTTTATCCTCAGATAATAGATTTCAACACTTTTGTCCATAATGGAACCATGTACAAATTTTGTTTGTTAGCTACTCAAAAGGATGTGGACAGCGCTTTGGTCTTATTGTGGGATGTATGTCACCAGAATCAAAAGGTCTGGGTTCAATCTTAGCTTGTGCTGGTCTCTGAAAACTTTGGCTCTTACACCAGGAAGGGCACTTGGAGTGAAAAAAACCCTTGTCATAAACCTATGCAGCACTATAAAAGAATTGATGCAGTGCTATGCTGACTTACAACAAAGTCAGGATAAGCAGAATGAAGAAAGCTATAATTCCCAACTTACCGAGTAACTCAATATCACTTCTTATCAAAACTGTTATGAAAAGTAAGGAAAAAGTATCATTTACAATAAGACTTGCTGGTTTAAAGAGGAATATGAGTTTCACTTTTGGGATAAGATATGAAATATGGCTGTAGAATGGACAAGTGCAGCCTCAACAATTGGACATTTGTCTCCATTCATCCTCCTGGCTTGCCATTCCATTCTGGCACTTTCTTAATACCTGGAAAATGTATAATTTAGCAACCTGCACACAAAATCACACTAGCATTCTAGCATGAAACATTGCTGCCCTCTTGCCATGCAATCCTTAATACTAGAGTCCAGTTAGATAAGTGGAGTGAAATGCCTTACCTAATTGCCTTATGGTTATAGGTCATTATTTGTCATTGAAAGTCAAACTTACCATGTCGACCATCAAAATCCTGTCCCTGGTTGATATTGCTTGCTACAACTCCTTCAAAACTGTCTCAACTACTTTTAAGCTATGAGTAGCACCAACGTTTTAAACATAAAGACTCCCAAACATAATTAAGAGAGTAGACTTTTTTGTTCCTTGGCCTCAAGATTATTCAGAAGTTTTAGTTTGAACAAAAAAGAAATTGATTTTGTCTTTTTCTGTAGGTAAAAGAGCTGGGGGATTATTTGAAATTGATGGAAACAGAGCTGGAGGTGGTACAGGACCAAATTCTAGCAAAGTGTCACGAGAAGCTTTTACTCACTGAGAAGATTCACTCATCAGAACAATCATATGGTGCCCTAAAGACAGATTTAGACAAATTCTCTGACAATTTGGAAAAACTAGAAGCTGATGTAAGTATGGTTATTTTAATTAATCACAGCAATCAGAAGTATTCTCATTTATATTCATCTCCTTTTGAGGAGAAATATCCAAGTATAGTTTAAGGTATGAAAGGAAACTGAAATTGATTTAAAACTTGCACATGAGAGGAGAATTTATTTATAAACATCCAATTAGTAATGCATTTCTATTATGACAGAATTACTTTACTTGGAGCCATGTCGCATCCCAGTTCTCAGACTTCAATAACTTGGAGGCTTCCCTGACCCTGGTCATCATCAAGTTCCATTTCCTTCTGTTCTGTGCCATTGATGTTGTCTTTTCCATCTTTTGTGTGTAGTTTTAGTAGTGAATGGGATCAAATAGATCTCCATTCATAACAATAGGCTGTTTTGTTACTGGTCTCCTCTTAACTCTTTTCTGCCTGTATAAAGTATGGTTTGTTCATCTTCTTGTATGTTCCAACCTCTTCTCAAAATGTGTCCAAAGAGGTTCCATCTGCTTTCTAGGATCTGTATTGCTAGTGGTTTTTCAGTGCGTTTTCTTATGCAGAGACTTAGTTGTTAGCTTTATCAGGTATCTGAAGTTAAGGTCTTTCTGACCTGTTTCCTGTGAACGGCATTGAGTTTTTCCTCTTCACTGTGTACTAATTCCCAAGTACCAGTTGTAGAGTAAAATGGATTTTACCAGTGATTTTTAAAGGTGTATTTGTGTTCATCTTTTGATGTTGTTTCCTCACATCTAGATGGATTTTTTTTTCCGCATGTTTAGAGGTTTTAGCTTTCAGGAAACAGCAAATGGAAAGAGAAGACGGAGGGGTTAGAGACTTTTTGCTTCACTCTTAATTAAGAGTTACACCTTTTCGAATTCAAATTAAAAATTTATTTTCTTTGACATTATTGCCACAAACAGGTAAGTGATATCAATGTATAAATCTTGTGCTTTAACAAATGTGAAGAAAAAACCTATTAAAATGGTATAATAAACAATAAGATTTCCTAATTTGTCTTTAGCGAAATAATTTATAAAGATCTCAAATGGCTATTTCAGCTGATCTCATAAAAAGTCCGGATGGTGGTGAAGAACATGGAACACCTAAGATTTGAATTGTTAGAAACAATATTTGTTAACAGGCTGTGATTTATTTCTTCCTTCTGCTTTTTCTGAGTGCTCCATTAAGCCTGTCGTTAATTTTTCTTTAATAAGGGATTTGCAAATAGAACTACAATCAATAATGCATATAAAACAATAATGTTATATGTTTTTGTTTTCAATCACAGGTAACTGGACTTTCTGGACAACTTTTGCAGCTTGAAATTATAAATACAATAAAGACATCCCCAGAAACATTGGACAATTTGATAGATCGCCCTTCTACGGTTAAACTATCTCAGTCACTCAAGGAAAGAATCAGAGAGCGAAAGAAAAAAGCTGGCATGAAATCAAATTCTTGATCAAAGTAGAGCTATTCATTTTCCCTCAGTGTCATTCCTCCCATGCTCTTCTTATATCATCAAACTGTTTCTACCTGCCAATCAATTTGTATCCATCCTTAAAAACGATGTCCAAGGATCAAAAATATTTATTGTAGGATTGACTGTTTCACGTGTATTTGGAAAATAAGCCTAATTAATTGCCATTCTTATGAAAACTGTATAAATTATGTGTTGTTTAAACCTTGTTCAGTCATATTCTCTTAATTTTTTTAACGATTTAAGGAATTATTTCTTACAATGCCATGAAATTGAAATGTTTAAATGAATCATCTACCGGCATTTCTAATTATGAAGAGATCAAGTTTATTGCAATAAAGAATTGGAATATTGATGGTTTGCAAGAGATGTTATTCTTCCATATCAGTTGTTCATAAACTGGGAATATTACTTCATGAGATAAATCATTTTATCAAACTTCACTATAAAATGATGATAACAAATACATGCTCATAACAGTAAACAGCTGGCCTACAGGACGGACTTCTTGGCTCTATGGGAAGGGAAATAATTCCTTTTAATTTTGCTTGGGTAGTGTCAGGAATGAGATTGATATCCCTCTCCAGAATAATACTTCATTTTGATTTTACTCATCGGGCAGCTACTCACCTATTTACACTTGAAGGAAATGGTGATTGTTAATGTTAAGAAATATGAATGCAACATCTGAATTAAGTTTAGACTATTCAGTGTTCTTTAAACTGTAATATTTATATAATTCTGAAGATGCATTCAAGTTAACAAATAATGAAGTTTCCTAAAAATGAGAGTGAAATGTTGACTTTGTTCCGATAAAAATGAACATTGACACATACCTAGTTGATGGTCATGACATTCCAATATGATACATGAACAAATATAAATAATGGATTCAGAATATTTAAAGCAATAGTTTCTATATACTATGACATCTGATGACTCGGTCATGATCAAACCGCATCTTTCTGTGTGCTGATAAGAAGCAGGAATGGTCCTGATGTAACCACAGCTCCATTCTCAAGTCAGGTTGAAAGGGGCTCAGTGCTCCTGCACAGCCATATTATGGAGTACCACGCCTTCCCCAACAAAAGGAAATATACTATGACATATATTTGTTGTATATCACCACACCTAATTATATTGGAAGATTTGCCCTGTGAATTTTTTGAAAATGAATAAGGAAAATTTCATGGAAATAGTGTAAATGTGAGAAAATTTAGTTTTGATATTAGAGTAGTAGCAGGATGGAACAGTCTTCTTGAAGAAATAGTTAAAACACCGTCTCTGAATTATCAATTCATTCAAAAACAAATAGGAGAGATCAAGAAATAAAATTTGTTTAAAGATCAACCATTTTATGCCTTGCTCACGGTAGAACCTCAGAGTTCAGCCAAGAGTATCGCAAAGAACCTGTGCTGGAAATCATTGATAAATATCAATAAGTAAGTAAGTGAAGTGTACCAGACAAAGACATCTAATAAGTTAACAAGCAATGTTTTTCCATTGTCAAGCCTAAATTTTAGAGGCACAGAATCAAAACTCTTGAAGATAAGCGTTGGATGAATTTATTCCTTTCTTCTCCTGCCTTCCTTCTCTTACACATCAGCAAAATGCCGAAAGTGTCTAAGGCTTCACATAAAATAAATTAATGTAAATGGCTGGTTTCAGGATGTTTCTGATAATTCATCATAAAAAAAAAATGCTTAATTATTTCATTCTTATCTCATTCCTTTTGCCAAACTACTCTATTTATATTTTGAGTTCCGATAAGAATTTTAAAAGAACCAACAACAAAAAAATAATAAAATGAACTCCACAATGAAAATGATATCTGATACAAAAGCAATTTTTTTTTCAATTTTTGTCATGAATATCAGCCAAACACGATTAAATTATATTCATTAAAGGGCTTAGAAATGTTAATATGCAACTCCTTTCAGAATAATTCCCTTGGGCAAAGAGTTTGTTTGAATGGGTTTCTTCGAAGTTTGAAAAGAGTCATGAAAGAGAAAAAGCCAGAAAAAGTTTTGTATCAGATGTGTTTGCTTTCCAACTCAAATCCTGTAAAAGACTCACTACATCACTGCGTCTCTGCAGAGATTGTGGGGCGGGTGGGTAATTTTGTATGACTTTTTATTAATATTGGCAATCTTTATCACAGAATGAAGATATCAATGGAGCACAGCACTTTGTCTATCATAAATGACTTGGATTTGTCTAATTTTTAATCTAAAATGGTTGGTCAAAAACTTCCGTTTTTTGAAGAAGAAAAACTTGCCAAAGAAATTTCAAAGCCTAAAGTGGAGAATCAAAGTGAAAAGAAAGGCAATTTTTGATATCTTAGTTTGCCTCATTTTATTCGCTAGAATGAAAGATTTTCCAAATGAAATCACTAGACCATCCCTCTTTTTGTAGGCTTACATCAAAGAAGTGCACAAATTAGTGCTTTGCAAGAAGAGGGACATTTGGGGTTTTTTTTTCGTTTTGTTTTGTTTTTCATTCAACCTTTTCATTTGATTGATCAGGAATAGAAGCATTTCCTGTGTGAAGAGTTTTTCATATTTCATTCAAATTGCAAGAGAAAATATTCTTTTAAGAAATATGTTCACTTCTACTACGCAATGTTGATTGAAATTAAATATTCATATTGTTTGAGAAAATATTCATACTTTTTCAGATTGTACTTGTTGAATTTGTCAATTTAAAAATCACAGCTATAAGCAATTATGTAATGAGTTACAAGGCGGCCAATAGAAAAAGAAATCAAATTACCTCTTCGTAAGTCATTCAACTTTTTACCTTTACTTCTTCCGTTTTTTACTACTACTTTTCTGTTGTTTAAGTCTAGTCTTTTCTTCCTTTAACTTCCTTTATATGTTTTATTAGATGAAAACTGAAGATCTATGCTCACTGTGTTATGCTGAAAAAAATTATTTAATTTATCTTACTACTTTATCTAGTCTTGATATGTTAATTGCTTTCCCTCTTATTCATATGTAATGTTTTATTGTTCCCTTTTATTTGTTAATCCAAATTATCTGCATGTATCTGTATTTCGTGCATTTTCTGTCACATGCCCTATTTTGAATTACCTCCATAAATTCTCTTTGTCCTGTTTCTTTAATTATTTTTGTCATTACCAGTAAATTAGAACAATCTTTGAATGGTCTGAATTTCAAGCAATTGAATGTGATGTGTACACTGGTACTGTTGTAAAATGACAATTATAGAAGCAAAAAGGAGATGATTTAAAATTCAGTGGCCAGAGCAAAGAAGAATGTCAGATCAAAGAGAAATGAAGGCTTAACAAGAAACCTGACATAACATGAGAAAAAGATGAAATTATTTTTCAGAAACGTCATTTATCTTATAAGATATCCTACACTATAATTGATTTATCTTATCGTTCCTAATCTTTCATATCTTTTGGTCCAAATTCCCAGCCTGCTTAAGAATACCATATATATCAATGGCTGCCTATTATCACTTTTGGCAGAAGAAATTCTGCTGATTCGGATCCTCCACTTTGGTCATTTGCCAAAGAATGAGTTGAATTATTAGATTAATAGTTGATAAGCCTTTAAATTAAAAAAGAAAATTCAGGACACAACAAGTTTAAACAAACAATTTTCACACATTTCTTACGATACTTTGCTTGGCCTCAATGAAAAATTTCAGTTTTTATCTCACTGCCATAGACATGGAAGAGATTATAATGCATAACATGTGATTGATTGTTCCTTGGAAAAAGAGAAGAAAAGGATTTATTAAAAGGCGCAAATAAAGTTTTTCTCACTTCTTTGCAAATGAAAAAACATCTTTCTGCAATGAAAAATTAAAATTTCTTCTTTTTCTTTTGCATTCAGATTCTGATACCACATGATTAGTTGAAACTGATTCTATTAAACTTTATCATGTGTTAGATTAGTTTAAAGATTACTGCATGTCTTTGTTTATAAGGACACATTTTCAATTTTTTCCTCTATCAAATTGTGACATTGATAAGAAATGAAACTGTTTCAAATGCAGTTGAGTAGAATAGATTTTTAATCAGGTGAAATGGAAAGTTTGTTTTTTTAATTTTATATGTTATTTTTAGTTTACAGATTATGTGGGTGTTTCTGTTACTTATTGTGAAGTTTATGAAAATGATGGAATTTTACAGATATATGCCAAGGCCAAGAAGGCAATAAATACTGCATTTCTTAAAGTAAAATATTGAAATCAGACTCAGAATATTTTGTAAGAAAATAAAATAACTAATCTAAATCCTAAAGAATTTTTTGCATCGTTTTCTCAATTTCTATTGTGTTTTCATAATTGATTATTCTATTCTGTATACATGCATGTGAGTGCTTAGTTTTCATTAGCTCTGTAGTTTTCCCCTTTCAAACTCACTCGTCTGCTGGAGCACAGGTTTTTCACGCAGCTCAAAAACAGGGGGCTCATGCATAACAGACTTGGCAGTCTCCCTTTAATCTGTAGTACATTCACCACATTCCAACAGATGTTGAAACAAAAGAGACCATTTCAGACAGAGAGATAAGTTGACTGACGGACATCGGGTAAGGATTTATGATGTAAAGGCGAGACAAATAAACTAAATGACGTTTAGCGTGCTATAATGAGAAGTAGCTTTCCGACCGACACGAAGTTTTACAACATGACTAAGGGAGACAAACCATAATTTCCATTTAGAAATAATTTCTAGGTGCGTTTTTTTTTTTACTGGGGTTGTTTCCCTTGCAACAGTTTTTTCTTCACGTAGACGGCTGAAATAAGCAATGTTCATCGATAAATAGCTTTCTTTAAGAATAACGGAAAGTCGAGAAAAATCCAGTTAAAAGACAAAGTCCTTCCTCCTACTCTTCCTAACATCGGTGTGTCTCTGTGATATCATCTTAGTCATTGCCATCATCATCATCATCATCATCATCATCATCGACAAGGGGCCAAACATGTCTTGTGGAATTTGATTGTTTTCTCTTTATGTTCTCCTCTCTTCTTTGCGTTTAAAAACAAAACTGACAAAGATGAAGAAATTGTTTAATGTAATGCTCTGAACTCGTTCACAGTGCTCGGAGATGCTCGATAGTCCTATAAATCTACTGGGAATTGATTTAACGATTGATCAAATTCTTCTACACGCGCCTGGACATTCTGGTTAATTTGGAATAGAGCAGAGTGCCATTATTACTCTTTGCCGCTGAGCATAGAGTTATAAAACCATCTTTTTATAGTAATTATTTTGAAAAGAGCAGTAGCAACGACAACAACAACACCAACAACAACGACAACAAGATAGCAACATCGAAGATGCCTACCATTAAGATGACTTTAAATTGTATACAAAGAATTATGGGAATATCGCCAAATTGAGTAAAACCAGCTCTACGGTGTACCCTTGAAAGTGTTTGAAGCAAACTTTTCATACATCGGGGTTATAATTTATATGTTTTTCGTTTGTTTTGGTTTTGTCTGCATGTTGTTTTATAGTTGTTGGTTTGTTTGTTGTTTTTTGTTGCTGTCTTTTTCTTCTTTTATCTAAATATTTACCGACGCAACTTTACAACTTTGATATCTTTTTAAAACAAAGACTCGCATGAAGATATTAAATTCTTCCTCACTCTTCCTTTTAGGGTGCCAAATTTAGCACCATTTTTTCTCCAAAAAATCTGTCATTTATCGTTTCTATATGCTTTTTATTCGATACTTGAAGACGACTATACCATCTTTACTTAGGTCTCATCATGCGTTATTAAGTTAATAGTTCTAACAAGATATTCACCTCAGCATGTCAGTCAACTTGTCAATGCCTGTGCTGGTTGCTACTTCCAACCTTCTAATCTTGATAATATTATGACCTATGTTTTTCTTTTTTTTTTTCTTTTTTTTTTTATCACATGGAACAGTAAAGGGAGAAAAACAATTAAGAGATCCAATCTAAGTTCAAGTTACCTTGAACAGATTGCAGCCAGAAGAGTTCAAACCTCTTACCGTTCACCGACCACACCAGAAAACTAACAGGCCGTAGCTCATTAAAAAGAAAATATGGAAACAACAATATGGCCATGTATTTATCAGGTACTGGGATTGAATAGAGGTAGCTGCCAACATTTGCCTCGGACTCATTTACCTTCGATAATTTAGCCTTCAGAAAACTATGGCTTTCACTTTAATTGCCCCTACGAAATATGAACAGATTGGAGAACCTTTCAGTTGAGTGATTTAAACATCTGGCTTTGTTGTTTATGTGTTGTACAATTTTTCTTTGCTTTCGTTGGTAATGATTCATGCTTGGACGATCATTGTTTGAACCGTCTTCTGCTAGGGACGTGAGCGTGTGAATTAAATAGGATAAGACGTCTGCCAATCCGTGGAGAAGTACATTGCTGTGGGGTAGGAAATTTTAATGCCGAATCTGCTTCATAAACTGGAGAGCCGATTGCCACTTTGAGATCGTTTCTTAGCGCCCACCCCCACCCCCCACCCCCAACCCCTTTTTTGTAT
>JAOWAY010026914.1:0-12276 GCA_028565895.1 Goniobranchus geometricus
AAGAAAGTCTTATTCACATTTTAAAATTCTGTTTAAATTTCAATAAATGGCAACTTATAAAGAAATAATTCTGAAAATTTGAAGAGTCTAGCTTGAATAGTTTTTTTTAAATGAATTTCTTTGGAACCCTTTGAAATGGCTGGCAGTTGCGTGCGAATGCCTCTTCACGGGCCAGGCAGTCAGTGAGTTAATCTCAACATTACTACATGAAATGAAAATCACTCATCCTTTGTCCTGAATTTGATTTTACGTTTTCTTTTTCTTACAACATGACAACCATAAAATTGGACCTGCAAAAAGTTTATAAGAAAAAGATAGTCTGAAAAATGTTTAAAATGGAACACTGGCGGCTCTCCATGACACCTTGGTGGTGGCAATATTCAAGAGATGGAAACGACTGCAAAGCCTGATAAACAAGTGCCTGGAGATGACAGGTCAAGACCAAATGATGGTCCATACTGTCATATCCATAGTCACATGCAGTGTTGGTTTGCAAGTATGTTTGAATGGGAGTTATGTATGTTTAACACAATTGTTGCACCTCTGACAACAGACAGAAGTTTGAAGTTTATCTTTACAATATACCCAGACTTGATTGGTATTAGACGTGGTCATCCTTTATCAAAATCTCCCAACTTAACTGTGGTTGGAAAGAGATTTATATGGATATGAAGATCAATTTTTTAAAATCCATATTGTTTACCTTGAAGATGGCTGCTTTTTCCATTCCTTCAAATTTATTAAATTCACAAAACATGAGGCATCCCTTGAAAATGAGTACTCAACTACGTGTTAATCAAAGAAACATTTACAGGATGAGAAAAGAATAGTTTCTTTTATTTTTTAATAGAACCTTGAGATTCTGTTAGATATACTCCCACAGAAGACTTTGCTTTAAAATTAACTTTGCTTGTATACTTTCTAAAGATTCCAGCAGGCATGTTTCACAATGTCCACACTATATCAGAGGGACCATCTTGTTATATGTACATCTTTGTCAACACAACAGAAGCTAAATTTCTGGAAAGTTATTCACAGTTTGAGGAAGACTTCAACTCAAGATCAGGTAATTCTTCTTTTTTAATGGAGTCGTCAATTTTCCTTTGTAATCATTGTGTCACCTGTGTTAAGTCTAAAGAGTTAAATTTTAATTTCAAAAGTATTTCATGCAGGCTTCTTTACTAAATAGAATTCATTGACATCAAATTTTAGGTATTGAGTTCTGAATTGACTTTTTTCCTCTTTTCAATTTTTTCCATTAATATTTTGTTTTATACAAAGGTTGTTAATTTTGTTTGAAAACACTTTCAAAATGTTAGATTATAGAATTTTTTTAAAGTGGTGAAATGTCAACATGGGATTTGAAATAAAGCAACTTTTGTAAAGTGGTGAAATATCAAGGTGAGATTTGAAATAAAGCAATTTTTGTAAAGTGGTTAAATGTCAACATGGGATTTGAAATATAGCCCACTTCTTCCACACTATTTTGTATGCTCAGTAAAATTTGCCAAAAAATCATGTCATAAGTACATTTCTGTTTTTGTTACTGGAATACTGTTATTGATGCTTCCAGTCCACTTTATTTCTTTGTTATTTCTGACATAATTATGGCAAAATATCATTTTATGATTTTGAATTTGAAGAGTGATGCTTTAAAAATTGATAAATATTGCAAAGCTTATATCTTTCTTTTATCTTTATAAAACAGAAAATGAAACTTTGAAAAAATATAACAAGGACCCAAATCTTCTACATTACAAAGAGTTGATGGCTGCTAAGAAAGCTGTACGAGAGAAAAAAGAAATAACTTTTTGGCAGCAGATCAAATCGTTTCTACAACTAAAATACAATCTATTTGTCAGAAGGTAAGACCCTTACCAATCTTCTCTGACATAATTTAATATCACAAGTCAGTGGAAAGTAACAACTTTCTCCCCAAAATGTCTAATACTGAAAGTGAAAAAGATTCTTGTCCTACTGAGTTCTGCTAAAGAAACTTCAAACCGCTGAATGCTTGTTATGAATAATAAAATATAGAGCAGACAATCTTATCAAAAGATTAAAATACAAAACATGATTCCAACATTTGTCTTTCCTCAGACATGAAGAAATCAGCATGTAATGCACAGAGAAGAAAATGAAATATTGAGAGTATTCTCAGTTGGCATACATAGTACAGTTCAATGACCTCATGCGTATAACTAAATATATTTTAAGTCCATGTTATAGATGTGTAGATGTCATTGGTAGAAAAGGGACAAGATAAAATTTCTCTGAGTAGTTGAAAAATGTAAAAAGTTTTTCGGACCTCGTATGAAAGAGAGGTTTATGGCAAATCAAGTTTACCATTACTATGACCACTCCCCATTTAGAGTGACAAAGAGAGACATTCAAATGAATCAACATATTGTAATACAACCTTAGGTCCTTGTTGCTTTTTGTGTGTTAGCAAAGAATAAAGTAGAGTTCATCTTTTGCTGATGACCTGAGGGGTCTTGAGAGGAGAAATAGGAGGAGAATAGAACATGTCAGAGGAAAGTAATAAGAAGCAGCTGAGTGGAAGTTGAAGAATGGAAAAAGATACCCATGTATTTGAGATGTCTCTTTCAAAATGGATAGCTGGCAATGGCCTCTTCTGTCTTGTTTCCTATGCTAGAAGCTCCTGGAATTCCATTTAAGGAGTCCACAAAGCAGAAGGAATAGTTATTATGTCCAGGTCTATTAGTTTTCTTTTTCAGCTTGGTGAATCTTGCCACTACTGATGATAGATGTATTTTTGTTATTGGTAGCTTGCATCATTGATCAGCCCAATGCAGGAAAAGAATGATTTGTATTTAGACTGAAAATCTGTATTGGTCTTTCTTTCATGTAAAATGATAGTCCATTCCCTCTAATACAACTTCGTTATTTTACACAGGAGACATATGTGATACTACATAGAAGAGTGATGACATCATATATATAGAGCAAGTTTGAACCGAAAGATTATGTTTTCAGTAATGTGTTTACATCACTGTTTTTTAAGTTGCATACTTTTTTGAGGGAAGGAGTTACGAAGTTGTTTAATGTTCCAATATGGATATATGTACTCTCAAGCACAATTACAATGGAACAACACTTTTTTCACGAGGTTACTTTTCATTACAAAATCAGAAGAGATTGCATTTCACGAATCTTGTACGTTCCTCACGTGCCATAATTAATTGTGTGTTGCAATTTACCACATTTCTATCCTCCCACTCTCACTCAGAAATGGTGCTGATGAAACACACATAAAAACATCTGCACAATGAGACTGAAGGCTATTTTTTAATACACTTGAAAGATCAACAAGATCAGGGTTAACATAAACAGTTCTCCATTAGATTATAGTCTTCCCTGGCAAAAAATTGAAGTCAAAGATCAGTAGATCAAGTGAGAGTGAGAGGCAGATGATGAAAGCTGTCCAATTGTTATCATTTCAATCCCAATAACTAAAGATTTGTAGACATTTAGATTTCTAAATTTGCTTTTTGTTCAATGTTTATACTTTTGCAAAAGGAGGAGAGGGAGTAGTGATCCCCTTGGCTTTTTAATATGCTGCTATGAGCTGTCATAATAGCCACAAAGTTCTGACGCAAAATAGCTGAATCAGGAAAAATCAGGAAGTTTTTGCTTGATAATATTGGGTTTTTTTTTGTTTTTTTTTCATTGAAATCCACATCAAAGAGAATATGAGTCTTATTTGTAGGCCTATCCTTTAAAAGAACATTTTAAATTTATTTAAGGGCAGCAGAAATTTATCATTTACAATTTAGACCTTTTAGTATATTCTCAATGGAGTTAAATTAAATCTGTTTACCAAATGAATATTTTAACATTTTTGTTTTCTTTTCTTCCCCAGCGTTCGGCTGACCTATGGAGCATTTTATTGTCTGGTCACAAAAAATTCCTTTAATAAATTTCTCAATTTAACTTATGAGGCAGAAATGATAAATGCTAAAGTTTAAATTTATAAAGTGATTAATCTCACGCAACCATTTGTGTTCAAATTTCAATATGAATATTCATTATTTTAGAAATTTTGGTAAAAGCACAAGATAAAACTGTTCAGGACTGCTAGAACTGAAAGGAAATCTTCTATAAGGTGTAAAGACTGAGGCCAGAACTATGCTGCAACAGTGTTTTTTTACAACTGAAAACTTCCTACCTGTGCCACATGCCAATGCAATCAACTGCGCTTGGACCAAACATGGATAAAGGGAAAAAAAAACTCCCGAACTGTAAAAAGTTTTAGGTGTTCTTCATTTTTGTCACAGGGTGATGTAGCTAGCGTTCGCCAACCGGCTGCCATTTCCAAGGATAAACCATGCACGCATACATACATAACAGCAGATATTCCAATATTCCAAATACATCAATGATTAAAGCTGTCTCTAATTAGTAGAGAGAGTTCTAATTATGTTTCGGGTTGCATTTTTTTCTTTAGGGAGGAAAAATTACTACAACCACCTTAAATGGCTACAACTGTTACTACCAATACTACCATGACTATAACTCTTACTTAAATTGTTACTACTGCAGTACAATTACTTACTACTATTTCTATTCCTATACTTAAACACCAGTATGAGTACTTCCATATTTTACTTATCCTACTGGTATTAATGCTATGATTGATACAACTACCTGGTACTACTACTAATACTACTACTACCACAGTACTTCTACTACTGCTACTACAGTGGTCTCTCTGTAACATCCACCCATCTTACATCCACATCTGCCTATTAAATAGAAATGGTCAACACATTGCTGCTCGTTTTGACAAGCCAAATTAAAGGAATGAATATTGCCAATCGCCTGTTCTGTGATTAATAAGGCCATAAGTATACAAGCGCTGGTCAATGCAAAAAGACAAGACCCCCATAGTTCAAAATTCTGAAATAAATAATACTCATATCAAACTTTGGTAATGGTAATCAGAACTAACAATTAGTCATCATGAGGATAGGTGCCCCAAAGCAAAGTAACTTAACAACTACCAGCCTGGGAGCCATTCTTTACTCATAAGTGCTAGAAATTCATCAGCCACAGCCATCGGTAATTAGTCTTGAGGGATGAATTTGGCCATTAATGCCTCTGCTTTCATCACTTTCAGAGTGTGTATATTTTCCTTGTGGCTCACCAAAGATTTCTACATCGATTTGATACTATGTGTCTTTTTTGCCATCTCGACAAATTCTTCATTTTTGGCTGCATTTACACATGTTCTACAATCTAAATGTCCCAAATGGTAAATACTAAAGCCTGAATTACAGACAGTACAAAATGCGTGGCCCAACACAAGATTTAATAATACACAGCCATTTTTCTGTGTAGGCATCCCTAAAGGACTGGGAAATCTTCTTCTTCTTGGTGGGACGTTCCAACTTTGTGATTATTATTATTAAGTATTGCATCTAACACAATCTATTTTAGATTTACATCTTCAATTCAACAGATCCAACTTGAATTATATTTAGATCTAATCTTTTTTCGTATCTAAATCAAGCATAACTGGTAACTAATGCTGAAAAATCTGCATTAAGTCTAGATTAGCGTTCCGTCTTTTTGGTTTCAAAATGAAATCTTCTAGCAAAATTTAGGCCTTTATTACAAAATAAAGAACCCATGTCTCATTTACATTTGGTCAAACATATCACAGAAGTCTCAGTTATTTGTTTCATTGTCATGAATCCTGTTTGGCTTCAAGGTATTTTTCCTGTAAAGATAAACTGATATGATTTTTTGAGACTTTTACTTGGCTTTGTTTTGAAGTTTATACACCATTATGTCATTAATCTACATGTTACATTTGTGCAGTACATGAGTGTCCATTTTCATTATCATTTAGAAACTGAAAATCCATCCATAAGTGTGACTGTTGTCTTATTAATAAAAATTGATTGCTTTATAAATCCATAAATATTGTCTGTATATATCTGAAATAAAGATATTCTCAAACATGTGAAGTATATCACATGGGTCAGTGTTATGAATATGTTCTCTTGTAAAAATATGTTGTGCACCCTCAAGTAATTATAATTATAGGGCTATTTAGTGACGTTTGACTGTTAAGCTAGCTTGGATGTGATGAGGTTTGGATGATATTTTGAATGCATTTGTAAGGTGATAATTGGATGTGATGAGTGTTTGATAATATTTTGAATGCATTTATAAGGTGGTAATTGGATGAAATGAGTGTTTGATAATATTTTGAATGCATTTGTAAGGTGATAATTGTCAAATCTATTGATGAGGTGAAAGATCAATGCTTATCATACTGGGGAATGTTTTCAAACCATCCAATTTCAATGTAAATTGAATCTACTCTACCAACAGTGAAAAGCTGTAATAGCAAGAACGGGCAAGAAAATTGATTATCCCCAAATGATGAATTCACAAACTTGCTGGCTACTTGCTTGCTTGAACCAAATGATGAGTGCTTTGTCAATATCTGCAAAACCTGCTGTCTTCAATTTCTTGTGATCGCGGTCGAAATTGCCACAGTTGTGTGCTTTCATGATCTTGTCCTTCTCTTTCAAGAGAGTACTTCATAGTAGATCCAATTCTTGACAGATCTGCGCGTTTGTCTTTGCTTTTCTCTTCACTGCCTCAATGACCGCTGCTTTCGTCTCTAGCATAGTCCTTTCTTTTGGAAGCTAGTTTTAATACCTAGTGGATCTCCCTATGTCTAAGAGTAGGCCTAGTTGGCTAAGAGTAAGAGCAATGTGATCAGTTTAGTAAGCAAGCTTAGACTGAACAGGCTTTGCAACACTGTTGTTTAATCATCTCATGACTATCTGCTCACCTTGCACTGTGATAGTGATAGGGGGGGGGGAGGTGAGGGTAGCATCATAAACCTTTTACTGCAGGCTGCATGAGAGCATCATTGGCACCGTGTGCACTTGAATCAGATGAAGATGAGAAAGGAAGGAAGGGGAGAAGGAGCTCCCTTCTTCATTACTGGCCAGCACCAGATGATACCTTCGGTGGTAAATGGACATCGAGATGGGAGTGGGGTCTGTGGCAAGACATTTTCTGACCAGGAAGGAAAGAAAATCTCTTGCTATTACTGAAATAGCCATCCAGGAACTCTTATTAAACCCTACAGTTTATAGTAAATAGTGACTCGCTTGACTTAATGCCAGCTGCTTCCTAATTCATTGGACTGGGACGCCTCGACTGCTTCTCGGATACTTCGCATTGGGCTCAGTCCTGTGTCATTGATCTCATCATGGCTAATCTTTATTTGACCGTAGTTCCTTATGGTGTTGGAGGTGTTTGAAATCTTTATTGATAGCTGTGTGTATGCTAGTTGAAGGTCTTCCTCTGTGTTTGTTATGTCCAGATGGTGTGAAGAAAGACTGCATAGCTCTACATGTATTACTATTAGCAGGAATGTTGTCGTTTTATGTGTCCAAATAACTGCCATCTACTTTCCTAAGTTGTTTCCTATGAAATGCATCAAGCTTGTCTTCTTTGCTTTGAGTTAAGAGACCAGGTTCTGCAGTTGTGTGCCCCGGCTCAGTGAAATTTGTCAATTGCTTCTCAAATGCCTCCGATTGAGTGGATTCAGGACCTAGCCTGAATATAGCAATGTTCAATGTGAGATCATTTAAACAGTAACAAACGAAAAGACCAACTTTTGAACGACTGTGAGAGCTATAAGATAGATGTGCTGTGTGCACAGGAGACAAAGATAAAAAATGGCACTGACAACAACCAGCGTAGATTAAGATTTCTGTGTTCCTACAGTGATTCACCACACTATGGATCTGGATTCATCATAAACAAAAAATGGATGCACTGTTGTATAGAGATTGGAAGGTATCAGATACAGTGTGTGTTGCCCAGCTTTATTCAGAAAAAGCACAAGGTCAGACCTCCCTTATTTCAATCATTAACACCTACGCCCCTACGAGTGAAAAAGCAAAACAACACCCCGAAGATCTATAACAGTTTAATAAAGACTTAAAGAAAACTATCAAGGAAATCAGTAATAACACAATACTGATATTAGGATACTTCAATGCCAAGATAGGAAAAAGGAAAGAAGACGACATATGTTGGTAGCCACTCAAAGGGCGTAAAAAACTCCAATGGTGAGAAATTAACGGAATTCTGTGAAAACAACAAACTATTTATCACAAATAATGCCTTCAAACCTCCATCACGACTTTGAAAGGACATCTAAGAGATAAAAGAACAGGCAGTCTTCTTAATACAGTGAAACGCTGATGTAAAGAACAAGCCCGGGCATAAAGAAAGAAAAAAAACGGGGGAAAGAGATGTGTTCTTTCTTTCCATCAGTTCTTTACAAGAGTGTTCTTTATAGGCATGCTCTACTGTATATTCAATCAAATTGACTTATTTATCTGCCAACAAAGATATACACATCTCATTACAAACACAAGATCATACGGCGAAACTGTTCTAACAACAGACCACAAACTGGTGAAAACAAACTTTAGGCTCGATTCCCACAAGATATGGGCAAGAAAAGTACAAACAACAGCATGCCAAAAATAAACATTGCCAAAATTGTGAACAACTCAGACTGCTGGAAGAAATACCTCCAAGATCTGGATACATTGATCTCATAAGAACACAAGGGGTTTCAAAATACAGCACCAGACGTGCTATGGAAAAGTACTCAGGTGGCCATAAGAACAGCAGCCGAATAAAATGCAGGCGTCGTAGCGAACAAACATACAGAACTTTAGACGATGTTATAACTGGATTGTCATCAAAACAAAAAGAGCTCAGAATAAGAACACACAACTCAAAGGACGAAGAGGAAAAACATTTAAGTTAAAACAAGAAGGAAATAAAATTTTACATCAAATAAAAGTAAGAGCTATCGAGTTAAGAAACAAAGAAACAGATACACAAGAAGAAAACATCAACAATTCAAATAACAACCAAGCAATGTTCAAAGCCATTTTTATTCTTATTAAAAGTCCATCTGAAAACCCCAAAATAGAAGACAGCAACTGAAAACAAGTATTCAATCCAGATGAAATGCTAGCTACCATCTCCAATCACTTCAAACAAAAGTTTATGGACGACAATGTATGACAGATGACAACCTTTGAAGGTACACCCAGCCCCCTATCTAAACCCATTACACCACAGGAAGTAAAGAATGGATTCAACAGCCTAAGTAACAACATAGCGCCTGGGGAAGATCAGATATGCGGAGATCTGAAATACGGACCACCATCTCTAGATGAAAATATAGCCGACATTTTCAATAGCACTTTCATAAACCTCCAAACGCCTAATATTAATACAGGAGTGCTAATACCAATCCAATAACCAGGCAAACAGAAAGGTCTCCCTCAGAACTTTAGACCCATCACATTATTGAACACAAGCAGGAAAACTTTAGCAATAATAACCCTTTATAGAATAAGACCATTTATTGAAAGCTTCCTATCACCCTGTCAAAGTGGCTAAAGAGTAAGAAGGATAAAAAACGGGGATTGGGGTGCATTAGAGCGCGGGGTCACGCCCTTAGGATTTCCTCAGCCTGTATAAATGTGGCACATGGTGGGTGGAAAAGTAAAAAGCATTGGCTATAAATATATCCTTTGATAAGGAGGCTGAGGGCGGTCACACAAGCAGAGCCCGAATCAAGACTATTGGGAAGATAGCATAGAGAATCAGGAAAACCAAATCATCCATGGGGCAAAACTAACCAGGAAGGTCACCCAACGTGGGATAGGGAAAGAAAATTGTAGGTGAGATAAATGAATACATAAAAAATGGAAGAATAGGCAAGATATATGAGTAAATGAAGCAACCGATTAATAAGTGAAATAAATAAGAAAATAATTACTGATAAAATTGCATGAGAAAGCTGGACTAGAGATACCGATATGTCCATAAGGGTGCAGTCGTGACTGCTGAGTGGGTACTAGAGAGATAGACTACATTGCTGACGACTTCGTAAGCAGTTAAGGATTAGGCAATACTAATATCTTGTCTTACAGTAGGTGTGTGGACTGTTGTTAGCCACCATGTGTATTTCAATTGTACCACCCAGCCACACCGGCCCAGGAAAGCATCTGCTATGGAGTCAGTGGCGCGCAGTGATAGTGATGATGATGATAATAATAATAATAGTAATAATAACAATAATAATGATAATAATTGTAATAGTAATTATAATAATGAGAATGGTGATAGTAGTAGTACTATTACTATTATTACTAATAATAAGTCCTTAAACATTCTGCAAAGTGCCGACTGGAAACCATTCGTTTTAATATAACCTATTTCGTTTACATGTATATGTTCATTGCCTGACGAAGGGTAAGACCCAAAATGTCATGTCTCCTGTCCCGTCTGGAGAGTTAGGTTGAACAATCTAATGTATATTTCCATTATTTCCTTGATTACTCAACAGTAGCATCCCACCACTTTTACCCTGTCATTATTAATGCATTCCACTGTTTTTGACATTGACATATTCACTTTTTACTCAGGTTTCGTGACAGATTTAGATTATTTCCAAATTTTTCTTTGGTTGAGAGGTGAATAAATTTTGATTTTCAATCATCACACTGAGTCATTGCTAAAATTAAAATAATGAAATAATTTTTCACCTCAAGAAGGCAAGTCACTGGGAGGATCAAAAAGATTTTAATTTGAGTTGGCATGTTCAAGCTTTATTCCAAATCTATAAAATTATATGACGATAAAATCTATAATTGGAATGTTCCTTTTAGGTTCACAACAGCTTGTCCTGTCAGTGTAACATTATCCTCTTTCAGTTCCACCCATAAGTCTCCACCCCGAGCAGAGAGCTGCCTTGCTGCAAATAAAAGAAATTGTGTTTCTTGTTCAATTAAGATAATTAATGATTTGACAGATACTAAGTCAGGTCATTTATTAATACAGGGGTGTATTTATTCTAAGTAATTATGATAGAGTTTTTGAAAGTACAGAAGAACACAGGTCTAATCTGATCTTCCAATTTAGCCCTGAAATGATAGAGGCCCTATTGAGAAGCCCCCCTTTCAAACAGAAAATGAAATTTTTTTTTGAAAAATCAACTAAAAGTAAAATTTTGTCTTCCATAGTGAGTTTTTTTTACTGCTCTTCAAACTTTTGAGGTAACAAAATGCTCTCTGCCTTTAATCATAAAATAATGACTATTCTTATCTGGACCGATCCGATGGCCTAATGGTAGAGTGTTCGCCTCGGAAGAGGGAGGTCGTGGGCTCAATCCCCGAATGAGTCATTCCGAAGACTTTAAAATTGGCATTTTAGTAACAGAGTCGCTTGGCGCTCAGCATTATGAGAACAATACTAAGACTGGTCGGTCCGGTGTTAGTATACTGTGACTGGGTGAGTCATACCTTATGGCTCATGTGTGGCAGCATATAAACATGTCAAAATAACACCGTCGCTGATATAACCTACGCTGTTGAAAAGTGACGTTCAAGCCACAAAGTAACTAACTAACCATTCTTATTGAAATGCCTATAGTAAACCTGTGACCATAATAATAGGAAAGGAATCAGGTACAAGCAGGCCTGTAAACAGCCAATGATAAAACTCAACTTTTTCAGCAGACAACTCACACCATTAAAATGAGAATGAGATCACAAAAACCTACCATACAACTGGGTTTTCTCAAGCTGTTCTGACCAGTAAGGAGTTAAGACTGTATGCCAAGAGCCTGAAATATAAAACAAAGTTTGTAGAAAAGTGGCATTTGATGTCTTTTCTTTTGTGAGTAATGACTTATGGAAATTTCCCTTAAACTTTAAGAAGCATGCCAAATGATTATAGGCAGTCCTGGCACCTTCCATAGAAAATTCTTCATCCAAATGTAAAAATGTAAATAATGTAACGAAACAGCATGTTAACACTAAACTTAAATCCTCACAGGCAAATTTTATGCCTCTTGATTTCCATAATTTTTGTCTTAATGAAATCCTGAAACAAATCAAATGGATATCAAACACAACTCTTTATCCATAGTCATAAAGTAGGCATGAATGTGATAAGATAAACTGTTGTTTTCAATTAATTATCATGTACCAAGGCAGTTAATATTGCATCAAAAGCGGCGATTCAGTACAACTCACGCGCTGCTCCAACATTCCTGTGTGAGAAAGCTGTACATCACTTGACGGGAGTGACCTCGCGGGTTCTGTTTATGGTCACCTGTCACCTGTCAGCATCATCATCTACGATGTTAGCTGCCACACACGACTTCACAATGTTCCTCCATCCATC
>JAOWAY010027025.1:0-12274 GCA_028565895.1 Goniobranchus geometricus
CTTCAGAGTAGACAATGTTGCTGGTGTATATTCACTTTCCCCTACATTTCTGGAATTATTAAATCCATCTCAATCATTTTGTAAGAAAATAATGCGCCGTACTGTTTCTTCCTAGAACCTTCTCCTAGAAATACATAATGTTTTCTAATTTAGATCAAGGCCTATGTGAAACGTTTATAAAGATGAATTCAAGAGAAATAAGCTTAAGATTTTATAAATATTCAATCATAATTATAAGGTGACTGTTGTCACAGGTATTCAAGAGATCCATTTCTACGTAGAATTCTAAATTTGAATCTAAATCTGGATCTTGATTCAAAAATGCAACCCATCAAATCATAAACGAATTGTAGGATACTCGATAATAAAACAAATGAGATCATTCAAATTTTCATTTAGGAAATGTGAAAACTGAGTTGAATGGAAAAATCGTCCATCCTGTGCATGGGCCGAAAGGTCGATGGATTATCGCGTATTCCTTGGATATCCACAAGTTGTGTTGCTCAACCCACTATTTGTAATAATCTACAGAATGCGCCTAGCATCTACTTCTACGGATGATTCTAAGTTAAAAAGATTTGTGATCATTCAAATTTTATTTCAGATCTATATGTAAATGTCGAAACTGAATTGAAAGAAAAAATCGTCCGTCCTATGCATGGGCTGATAGATCAATGGATTGTTGCGCAAATCAATAGAACGTAATTAACAGATCTATTTCTACAGATGATTCTTATTTAAAACTTGAGCGCATTCAAATTTTCCTTTAGTATATATATGAGGAAATGTCAAAACTAAATTGAAAGAAAAAATCGCCAATAGTTGTGGTCCTACACACGTGGGCTGATAGATCTATGGATTGTTGCGCATTCCATGGATATCGACAAAATGTGTGTGCGATCCACTGATTCCGCAAATCAATCGAACATTCTTAACAGATCTAGATCTATTTCTATGTATGATTCTAAATGTAAATCGAGATCGAATGATAAAATGAGGTGCATGTCAAACTGTTTCTTCCGAGAACGTAATCTAGAAATCTAGACCTAGATATCCAGATCTAGATTAGATCAATAATTGATACACCCAAAAGACATAGATCACGAATCCAGATCTAGATCTAGATCTACATCTTTCTAGTTCTAGAGATGCATTTGAAATGTGATATTCATGATTCGAGATCGAGTTCTAGATCTAATCTCAATTCCAAAGATCTGGCTTACTCTAGATCTAGATGTTGATCTAAAACCTAGATCTAGATCTAGATATATAAAATCTAGACTATAGTTCTCGATCTAGATCTAGATTAGACTTAGAATCTATAGTCTAGATCCAGACTAAATATAGAGAATGCTGAAGCTATAAAGTAGATCTAGGGGAAAACAGGAAAAGAAACATAGAGACCTAGATCTGAATATTTTACCTAGAATTCAGTAGTAACCACTCTGGGTAGACAACATCTATGTCGATCTACAGTCTACATGCCATCAGCACAGAAGTTGCGACTGTTTATAAATCCCGCCTTGGGCCGCCAACTTGGCCCCCTAGTCCCCTAATTTTCTTTACCGGAAATGAGATGTACGTGTGGCAGTGCAAATACTGTGTCAAATAATAACTGCAGTCGACCCAAAGGATTGAAATTAATTTCAAAATCGGTTTTCTTCTTAAACGTTTGATCTAAATGAAAATACAATAGCGCAACACTACGTTTCAAGCTAGAGGTACTAGCTAAATTTCATACTTTTTCATTGCGTAGTTTCTGAGAAAATACTGCTCGCAAAATTCGACCTTAGCTCCATTAGCAGTAAGATTTTTGTTGTTATTATATTATTATTAATATTGTTATCATTATTATTATTATTTGGCCTCTAACCACCTGCCCATCAACATGTGATAAGTCAAACAGACTTTTTTCACAGGCATATCATATTGATATATCAATATATCAGTGTTTTCTAAAATATCAATATTCTATTGAAGCAGCCAGAAAAATATAGATATTTTGATATTTGCACTCACATTGAATTTTCATTAATAAAGCAGACTACGGAAGAAACTGACACTACAAAGAAACTTCTGATTGCTAAGAAAAATGGTCTTGTTTTTTATTATATTAATTGTTCAAATAATGTTGTATAACCTGCCAGTATTATAAAAAGCCTAGGCTGAATTCTATCACCAGAACATCGCTCACTCAAACTACAGGCAAAGTTCTGGAAATCGACGAGACTTAACACATACAAAATGTATTGATTTATAGACGCAACTTTCAATATATCGCAACGAATTTGCAATACTGAAAAATTATCAATAAATCGATATGTATCATTAATTGATATCCATATTATTGTATCAAACTGATATCAATGATATCACCCATCTCTACACTCCATTGCATATGATACCAAATTCAATGTTCAAATATCCACATGAGACAGAAGTGATAGTGGCCATTGTCAAAATTAGACCAAAATGGAACATTCTGCTCTTTAATCCATTCTCACTTAGATGATTTTGCTGTCTGTTGACTTACATTCAAGCATTCTTGATGGTCACAAAAAAAAACCACCTAACATTCTTCGTCGTTGGGCTAAATGAACCGTCTTCATCCTGTTGATGAAGCAGGTTGTTATCACTTACAGTAGTCTTTTACTTCCTATACCCTGCCTACTCTGTCAGTTTGGTCATTTTGGTGAATTTATCGAATGATCAAAGACTGATTACAGTCAAAGTACACCCAGCAACGTGAAGTCCTATTGCCTGGTTCCTCCAAGCCTGAGAGTTAGACAATTGAGCCGAGTGATGCGAGCAGCAAACTGGAATCTTTGACAAGACACAGACATTGTAAGGAACTAACTATAGATTTTGATTTGTTCATAGATGAAGAAGTCTAGATTTTATTGGCATGTAAACGAGGTGCATTTTCTTATTACAAGTACTGGTCATATTCCTTAGTTCCTGAGACATTACGGATTGCGAAAAAAACACAATGTATAGAGTCACTTTTTGACACCTCTTTGTATATCTGGTATATCATGAATTTAGATTACAGAAACATGCAATGCTATGGATGTGTTTTGTAGGATTCTGAAAAGAATGTAATTTTTATATAAAGAAAAACTACTTTTTCTTAATTCTCCCCTTGGTACACGCCACAACAGTGTGCAAAGAGATGTTGTTTTTTTTTTCGGAGTATACAGTAATTCACACCTTCTCCCTTTACTGAAGGGTAAATTTCAAAATACTGCTGCTCGCTTAGTTTTTAGGAAAAAGAGACAGGAAAATGTAACAGCTTACACAACATTTTCATTGGCTGCCCATTGATAAGCGTGTTGTCTTTAAAGTGGCATGTATGACTTTTAAATGTTTAATATGAGGATACCTTACAAACCAGAACATGAAAATCTGAGTTCATTGTACGATGCAACAATTAGTTCCCAAGCAATATTGTGTGAAAAGTCTTATTCTCATTTTGGCCCATCTGTCTGAAATAAGTTGCCACATGCTTTGATGGAATATGATTCCATCGACTGCTTTAAGATAGAGCTTATGGCCATCTTTTGATGTCATAAACCATTTCATAACATGATGCTCCATGTTATTTATAAATTGTTTCAAGGATTTTATTTATAGTTAATATGATTTTGATGCATTCATTTTATGTTTTCTTGAATTTTATGAGATAAGTTTTACTATGCTTTCCCTGTGTGCATAATATGTATAACATCTTAAGATTATTTCCTGTTATATAAAAGCTCCTAGAGCTTAATTTCAAATGGAGAGGAGGGGCTAGATATGTGTCCATGATTTATTATTATTATTATTATTATTAGTATTATTGACATTATCATTACTATTATCATTATTATCATTGTTTTATTATTATTATTATTATATTTTGTACTAAAAGTAGTAGTGTCTTTTTCATTGTTTTCACTTTTTTTCCCCACTAGTCTGGAATTTGATCTCCAGCTGCATTCTGAGAGATTAAACAGTGAGTGTTTTTTTTTTCAATTTCATGTCATATTATGTGTTGCGGTCTGAAAATAATATGAATAAACAAAAAGAAAAAGGCAAAGAATTAGTTCTGGCTGCAGCGTATACTTTGTCTATAACAGCATATTAAGTCAAGTAATGAAAGATCTTTAAGGCAAAAAAATCTAATGGAGGTAAAGACTAAGATGTCACATGTCATATTATTGTATGCTGCTCCGTGGCAAATCTCTACCAAAGGGGAAATTGAGAAAGGGGATGATTGCTGGATAGGGATGTGAGGCTGATTTTATTTGATCTTGTCATGAAAGTCACTTCTCTCCATGAAAGAAGCAGAAATGGCTTTTTAGCATATTTGTCAATAACCCCATCATACATTTATGCAAAGACTGCTGCATCATACAATTATAAGATGCAAACAGCCTTTGATCATTTGTTTTGTAGTCATCTTGCCTTTGCTTGAAAAAAAAAAAATGGGCATCTGAGTTTGGGATATTGTGTGCCCTACATCTGGCACTAGCAGGTCCATATTTTCTGTAAAGTGTTAACAAGAGTCAGCTGACTTAATTACCAATATGACCCCTGAACAGCTGGGTGGGGGAGGGATGTTAGAGTGTTAGTTTCTGGATGAAAGATTTGTTAACCGTAGAAAAAGGTAATATGAGTAAATGGACTTTTTGCAGGATGGTTGAAAAGAAAAGAAAACCGTATTATTACATATTCAGGTTGCAATCCTCCTCCTGTGTATGAAGCATTACAGAAAATTTCATGCATATTTTTGTTTAAATAGAAAATATGCTTCCAGGTCATATCTGATAAGAAAGATATTAAAATATCTGCAGTTCATATGATCCATTTATTCATTTACTTAACAATTCATATAATTAGAAGACATTCTGCCTAAAAATCTGCAATACCTGTAGTCTAATTGTACCATGATCTGTTTAAAAATTCATGTCATGTCTTTTTTTATGTATGTTTGTTGTTGGCTTTGTCAAAGTTAATGTAAATGGATTAAAAAAAAAAAAAGATTCATTCCTATTCCATCTGCAAACTCCAGACATGAGCCAATATGATCAAGTTGAAGGTAAAAACATGCAGGACAGATGGGTGGAAATGCAGAAGAGAGTGGAGGCCATGATTTCTGTGGTAAATAAACTCTTTAGTACTTATTCTTAGGAAAAATCTCCAGCAGCAGCTCATCAATTATTAGATTCATCATAGAAATCGTGACCAAAGTGATGCTTGAAGTCACTGTCCCTTCTTTTTTTTCTTTCTTTCTTTTTTTTTTTTTTTTTGCCTGTTTATCATGTATTCATTAAATCATAGATCTACAAAAATATTTTCGTTTGAATTTGCATACAAAATAAACATGTAAATATTACTAAAATTTTTCTGCATAACTAAATGGGTTAATCAAAGCACATTTTCTGGGTAATTGTTCTTGAGAATTCAACCTCTCCAGGGATGTTAATGATAACATCGTGAAAGGCTGAGATTTATCTTTAAGGCATCATAAACTGACTGCCATCTGAACTTAATTAATTTTTCCATATCCTTTCATTCAGCATGATGAGGTACAGAGATTGGACATAAAAGTGGATAACCTGAATTCAGATATAATTGAATTGCAGAAAAGTCCATTTGGAAAGCAAAAGCAACCAAGCTCCTTGGATAAGTTGTAAGTCTTTGAAAGCATATGTTCTTTAAACTGTATGGTTTCATCAATCAATTCACTTCAATTTCTTTATTGTCCCTTTCCGGAAAATTGTTTCCGTGATTCATGACAGCCCAAGAATTACAATTAAAAGGATGAAATTACATTTTTGTCATGAGCATAAAAGATATAAAAGAATATTAAGAACTATATCATATATATTATGGGATAAAAATGTGACCTCGTAGAGAAGCATTGTATAAATATGACGTCAATATTATATCAGTATATGTTACAGATTATGAAAATATATGCATTCAGTGAAAGACATTATGGAATGAAAATGTGACCTGGTGAAGAGGCATTGAATATATATTGCATTAGTATATTCATTATATTACGTTAAAAGATATGCCCGAGAATATTAAGAATGTGGAGCTCCAGTTGGACTGCACTATGAAAAAAATAGAACAGAAAATTCAGTAATAATTTCTGATTATAAAAGGCAGAAGTGAGTTTTTGTATCTTTCCTTATTACTTTTGAGATGGATTAGCCTACCGCTTGGAGATGATCTTTTTATTTGAATGTCAAGTGGATGAGTGATGTCATTTTCAATTGTTTCAAATTTCCTCTTTCAAAAGCATAAAAATAGTTCAGAGAATGTTCCTTGATTTCTAAACATGGCCTTTATCATCTTAACTGCTCTTTTTTTCTTTTTTTTTTTTTTTTAAATCTGTCAGGATATGTGCTTTGGCTGATATTGTAGTTATGGAAAGGGATAATTGAAATCCTGAGTTAATTGTGTCAGTGTGTCACGGTTTTAGAAGATTTGCTAACATTCCCAATAATATATTTCAGTTTGCTTCATATGTAAGGAGAGAGATTATAGTTTTCTTCTTCTTTGATAAAAAAAGTCTTTCCTATTGTTTTAGCATTATTCAAAATTAGATCAAGTGGATAGGATCAGGCAGAGAATCACTTGTTACAAGTTCCGACAAAATATATTTATACATTTTTTACTATGACAATGTAGCGATATGTCCATGATTTAATGTTAAGTCATTTCAAGCACATTTATTTTTGTGAAAAAAATGTTTTCTGCTTTTCTTTTCCTTTCAGAGAAGCAAAGGCAAAAATTCTGTATGATAATCTTATTATGGCTCTGAAAGGTAAGAATTGTGAATTTACAGTTCTCTTTTCTTTTGAATCAGGCTGAGATTTTATCAGTGTGCAAGTTAAATTGATCATTCTGGCCTTTGATTTAATCAACAATTCTTTTTTGAAATATCTATCTCTCAAGTGGCATGTCCTTTCCAGGATGTGGTCGTCATGACTGCCATCTTGAAATTTTCTCTGTCCTGCACCATCTTTCCTGCAGTTATGATGTCTATGTGCAGGTTTTCTTGGATGTCATCACTCCATCTTCTCTTAGGTCTTCCTCTCCCTTGTTTGCTTGGCATCTTTCCTTCCATTATGGTTCTTTCAAGGTTCTGGTGTCTTTTTAGGGGGCCAAAGAAGGTCCACTTCTGTTTTGAAAAACAATACTCAATTTATGTATCTTATTTACTTTAAAGCCTTCTTTTTAAGTGATTTGTTTGTGTTAACCCTCATCATTTAATCAGATGTTTCCTTTCATTTAAGCTGGAGAGGCAAAAGATCAGGAGGAAATGAGAGAACATGTGATCACTTGTTTCAAAGAGCAAGAAGATTTATTCAACACTCTGTATGAACACATCAGGTAACATAATTTCTTAAGGTATAGTGTCTTGTTTATGTATGAAGGAATAAATTTTTTTACAGCTCAGATTTGAAAAAAATGATGGACTCATTTGAATGTTCCTTGTATGACTTAGTTTCACTTCATTCAGTGTTATTGACAAGTTTTTCCGCACACCGGAAGCCACGCCCACATACTACTGATGAGTGCTATTGCGTTAAATGCTAGTTTTAGTTTAAGTTGATATACATGCTTTCATCTAAACCAGTGTTGTTAATTTTAGCCTCAGGCACTCTGGGAAACATCATCCTATCCTTCTGTCATTGAGTAGCTATTGATTCCGCCAATTTTGATCACATAGAGCATTTGTTTTTCTGTATGTTTACAGTGTCTCTTAAACCTGTTGAAATGAATCATCAATACTTCTAAGAGCAGATGGGGAAGATATTGATAATGTCTTAGATTCTTACAGTGGAGACGGTGAAATTGTAATTGATAGTGACACAAGTGACAGTCCAGATGAAAGTGAAAGTAGTGATATTGAGCATGATAACAATGTTAGATGTAGAAATTCACAACCATTATGGTAACGGTAACTCATGATGAGGTTATGTGAACCCATAGATCACCTGTCACCAGTAATAGTGGCATTAATCTAGATGCTGTGAGGCAAAGACAGAAATAGATTTCTTTTTCCTAAAATAAAATTTTAAAAAATCATGAAGATTGGCCAAATAATTTTTCTGTAATTGTATTTTTTCTACATGACCCAAAATTTTTTCCCTGTGAGGAAATTGCTCAGTATGAGGAGGGGGTTCGCGAAGACAGGCCTCAGAACTGAATGTGTTAATTTCATATTATTGTATCTCTTTTTTCTGCCTTGAATCTCCCTTCTTCCCGTCATCATTTCTTTTGCTTACAGAAAACTTTCCACAAACGTATGGAATTTCCTAATCAAGGATCTACCATTTTACTTTGTTTCATGAATTAAAGGTTAAAAAAAAAAAAGTTTGGAAGGTTACTTGTGTGATACAGTTTACAATGGTTACAATTATCAACTCTAAGAGGATATGCAAGCTCAAACTATGGGTGCAGAACGTTCCATAAGATGGCTTTGCCCACTCCACCCGAGGGAAAGAACAAACAGAACAGTTTTTTACAATTAGTTCTAAGACTTTTTAGGACTCATAGGTCAGTGTAAAGTGGTGACCAGTAAGATTCTCTTTTAAGAAGTGGTTCAGTGCCATTGGATGCTTGACAGGACATAAGCACAATGTTCAGCACTTATGTCCTTCTCAGATCCAAAATAACAAACTTACAGCTGGAGAGGGTTATGTTGTGATCCAGCCGTTGTCTTTATATGAGGAGAAAGATGTAAATGGAGAGTCCTGATATAACCATATGCTCGGTTCTTGAGCAAGGGGCCTGGTGCTCCACCACAAACTTATACTAGAGCACCAAATCTTCAAAGCCAAGCAAGACCACACACCTATGAGATTTAATGAGACGAATGCAAATAAAAATTAATTTATACCAAGGTCTCAACTTTGTACAAAGTAAAGGACATGCCAGTGCATT
Organism: Goniobranchus geometricus; assembly: GCA_028565895.1. Classification (NCBI taxonomy): domain Eukaryota; kingdom Metazoa; phylum Mollusca; class Gastropoda; order Nudibranchia; family Chromodorididae; genus Goniobranchus; species Goniobranchus geometricus. The sequence goes on from JAOWAY010027025.1 coordinate 8,947, forward strand.
GGTAGCTTACCCTGCTGACCCTCATAAGAGCTGGTATTCTTTTAAGGTCAGGAAGTCATGCTAAAAGTCACTACTGGAGCCAAACATCAGACCAAAAATGTCATGGGACTCAAATCAGAGTCCTCTAGATCTGTAGTCAGAGTCGATTACCCGTTTGCTACTGACACCTGTATTGCTCTATGAAAAAGAAAAAATTGTAGAGTTATGTGTCTGTATGTTTTGTTTCCAGCAAGGTGATGCAGTGCTTGACGGAAGTGCATCAAGTCTTACCAGAACTTAATGAATTAACTAAAGGAATCAGGACCTATAGACAGCAACTGTACATTTTTCAACAAGACAAGCAAAAAGATATATGGAGTCTAATGGATGCCTCAGTAAGTTAATTCTCTCTCGTGTTTTAGCATTTTGCAGTTTGATTTAGTTGGTGCAGCACTCCTCCCTAATAAGTTCTGAATGCCTTATATTATGCTTAAAAGGTTTATTTTCACCATATCATTTTCTTTCATCTGTGAGAGAGTTTTACATCATTGTTCTAAATTTAAGTTCTGTTATTTATTTTTAAGGAAGCATTTTTTCTAAATGAAAATCTTACAAACTTTTTAGGGCTGTTAAGATATGACTTGTTTTCCTTCAGAATAATTTTTGTATTGGTCTCAGGTTTTGTTCATTCTGTAGAAAAGGAAAGAAGAAGAAAAAAGGGAGAACAAAGAGAAGTATTACACTTTTGGAAAAGTAACTTTCAACATTACTACAGTATAACAAAGGACAAGAAAAATAAGTGAATTTATTTTTTTTTAGTCGTAGGATACTTTTCCCATAACTTTAAGGGAATTTCATCTTCTAAATTAAAAGTGACTTAAGTGGCTAGTAAGGAATTTCTCAAAATGTTTTCCAAGCTTTCTGGCTCAAAGGGTAACCAATTGACCTAAGTCTTTGTGACAGTAACCTGAAGACTGAAAGCTGGATCCTTATTAATATTCAAATAAATAAATTTCAAGTCTTTTTTTATGGAATCAGTGATGAAAAATTAGCTTTGTTTAATTTTTGTATTCTGCAGAAATAACCATATTATGAAGGCTTCTAAAAGACAGACTGTCATTTAGCTCACTTTTTATCAGAATTTAATGTCACTTCATTCTGAAATCATAAAAAAGTGAGCAAGAAAGTCCTACTTCAATAGAGTGCTCCTTGTTATGTCATCTCCAGCTAACTGGGCTTACTATAAACAAGCCACAAATGAGTCCAACAACTGCTATGACTGAAGCTAGTTTCCTTCAAGCAGGAGGAGGAGCATCCTTGTTGACATCAATGGCAAATTCCAACATGGAATCGCTTCGCTTACTCGATGACTGTAAAGCTTATAGTCAGAAGTAAGAGTTTACTTTTAATTAACCCCCCTCCCCACCCCACCCTAAATGCATTGCTTGGTTTCAAACCTGGTCTCACTATGAAAGTTTAAGCTATGGTATGATATTAAATTTTAGTTAGCATGGCATGAAAATGAAATGGCTACGTCTCCTTTCATAATTGAATTCCGTGATTGGGAATTAATATGACAGGTACAAAGATATTTCTTTTACTCAGTACAAGTTTTGTTAAAGACATGAATATAATTTAAGTAACAAGTCTTAATTGATCTGGTCTATAATTTCTCTTTAGCTAGAGTAGATGACTGACAGTGCCTCTAGATTTAAGCCTGAGCCGGAGCAGTCAAAACATAAAACATTTGCAATTATTCACTTACAAATCTTTAACAGAAGAAGTGTATTCTCATAAGAGCCAATAATTCTCAAAGGAAACATCCCAAAGCAGAATTTCAAGGGTTGGGAGAAAAATTTCATTGAAAAGATTACAGTAACGTAGTAGAGAACAAATTGAATGACAAATGATTGAACAGAATGGTGAATCAACTGAGTCTTTAAAAAGTTAACATATTCTGAGGGCCAATTTCATTCACTAAACCTAATATTCAAATTTTTGTCAGGTCTTATAAATAAAACCTTAATTTTGTTATTATTTTTCACGTTGAATGTCATATTCAGAAAGAATATGTATGTCGTTCCATTGTAAAAAATAAATTCCTTTAGAGTACTTTAAAACGATGACACACTGAGTTTTGGAATGTTTTTTATTTTGTTTTTGGGATTGCCTGATATATACCCATAGGTCTTATATATCTAAAAGACCTGGACAAAATGGTATTGTTGTATTAAGAGCCTCAGAACTTGACTGAGAAAGTTCCGAATTTATTTAAATGGATTGAATTTCACTTTGCTTTCCTTGAGAATTGAAGCTACATTGAAATTCAAATGGTTCAAAGCCTCTCCATAATGTTTTAATTTCACTTCTTAGCTGCTATGTCACTGTGAAAAAGAATTTAAAAGGGAAGGATAAGAGATTAGACATAAAGCCCACTATTGTTTTTATAAATGAGATAATTTAAGATGGCTTGTTTTTTTCCAATTTCTGTTACCAGAGTTCAAGATATGATGGAATCATTGTTTCAAGATCATGAAGAAAGTATGAGCTACCTGTCAAATGCAAATGCATAAAGAGAAGTGTGAGACTGTACAGAATTAATATCATAATGGTGCTGCTAAATAACAAGACAATGTACGCAATTTATATAGCCCGTAATCAAATTCCCATTAACATGGACCAAAGTGTGCTTCAATTAAATGAAAAGCCATTGCAAAACCGGTGAGGCCTTGTGTCCATGAATGGATGCATTCTATAAAAGACTGGGAACTTAATTTGTCGTAATTTATAAATTTGTTTCATTATTGCATCCCCTCTCATGCTAATTTTTAAACCTCAAAAAGGGTTTGAATGAGAAGTGTGTCTTGATTGTATTATATTCATTCTCTTGCACTCCCATTGGAGTACGAGGCAACAACAAGAGTCTTCCATGCTTCTCTGACTTGTGCGAGCCAACTGACTTCATTCCAGGTTTCCCCATCTCATTCATTTCAGCCTCAACTGTCCTCCTCCAAGTTCCAAATGGTCTTCCCCTTTTCCTCTTGCCTGGTGGTGTCCATCTCAGAACAGTGTAAGGATGTCTGGTCTTACTCATCTTCAGAACATGCCCTGGCCATCTCGATCGCCTTTGCTTATTTTCTTCAACAATGTTGTTTATTCCAGTTCGACTCCTGATAGTATCGTTGCTGACTCGCATTTCCAATCTAATTTTTAGGATCTTACGAAGACATCGTTCTTCAAATCCCCTTAGTCTGCTCTCTATTTTCTTGTTCGTTCGCCAGGTCTCGGCAGCATACAAAAGGACTGATCTTACATTTGACTTATAAATTTTTATCTTGGTGCATGTTCT